>JAODAL010006062.1:120000-137280 GCA_025379985.1 Phyllomedusa bahiana
ATGAACAGCTGTTAGTCCATCTGGTTTTGATTCATTTTGAAGTTCAGTTTACAGAAAATCTGATGTTTACTCCAAAGTCACTTATGGCTCTTTTCTTACCTGACAACATTATTTTATTTTATATCCGATAAAGAAAATCTGTGAAAAAGTTGTTCTTCCAAATAATCTTTCACAACCCAGTGAAATGTGCTGTCACTTAAATAGGACATGTGAATTAGTGTGCTGCCATTAGAAGTAGTTAAGCTTTTAGATTATTTCCAAGTAAACATCCCTTTTAAAATAACAACTTCCTCTTAAAAAGTGAAATTAATTTCTTTAAAGTGAAGTGTGTCTAAGCACTTTATAGATGAAGCTGTTGCTGAAAAACTTTTTGTTTGCCCGGGTTATTCCTTCCTTTCATTCCACTCTTTCTTTTTTTCATAAACTGACAAAAGAGCTTTCAATTTTGCTAAGGAATTTTATTGTCTATAATTTATTAATCCACTTGAAAACACTCAACATTTTTATGATTACATTTTGCAAAAATAGTCCAGTGATAATTAGGTCAGGACCTAATACAAGTCAAATAGTCAACAGCTTTAAAAATGTTGATATATTGTAATTTTTGTTTTTTTTTTAAATTGTGGGAACAAATGGTTTTAAACCTGGGGGCCCGTCCCTAAAAACCCCCTTTCTTTTATTTTGTGAAAAAACCCAATTTAAATATTTTTAAAAAAAAAGTTTTGGGGGATTTCAAGAAGACAACAAATACCAAATCACCCAGTAGAAATTGAGGAAGAAAAGATTTAATAAATACATTCAGCAAGTCCAGGGGTACAAATAACTAAGAAAGTGAGTTCTTTATACAACCAGAACATGCAACCATTTATCAGATCCGAGAATCATATCTTAACACATGGAAAAACCTTACTTTTTCTTCTTTAAGCAGAAAAATATCCTAACATCTACATAGATGTATGAAGGCTTTTATTTTGCAGGACAAGATGTACTTTCTAATGGTGTTATTCATATTACCCCCTGAATATACTTTTGGGGGAAAACCCTGGGTGGGAGGGGTTCCCTTTGATCACAACCGCCTGAGGAAAAAGGGGCCCGCCGCCGAAACTTCGGGGCTTAAGGGGAAAATTGGGGCCCCCCGCCTGGGCTTTTCATTTTGAGATATTGGTGTTTTTATACAAATTTTGAATTTGTTTTTTTGATTTCATCAAAAAGAAAAATGTGAACACACCAAACCCTTTTTTCCATTTATAATCTTTGAAGAATTTGCAACATTGGGTTATTTTATATAAAGTTTAAAATTTAAAAAGAAGATGAAAAGTTAAAAATGCTTTGAAGAGTTTTTTGCAGCCAAAACTTGATTTCCCTTTTTAATTTCAAATATCAGTTTGGGACACAAAAAACTAAGTAAAACCTCAAGGCATATGGAAAAATTTTGGGAAAAAAATTACTCTAAGGAAAATATGAAAAACCTGGACTCTTAGTTTTCAGTATTTTATCCAAAATTTTATTTAAACTCACCCCCCAAAAAAGTCCAAGGGGGATCCCAAAAGCAGGGGAGTCCCTACACTAAAATATTTTTCCCTCACTAGGGCGTCCCAAAACAGACCCGCAACTACAGGTAAGGTAAGGGAAAAAGCAAATTTAATTATCCTGCACTTTTAAAAAGAGGCGCTTGGGGCAGCAAGCCAATGAGAAACGCCAAATCTCAAATGAACTACAAAACATATTTTTGGGTCGCACAAAATAAAAAATATTCTGAAAAACAGGTGCACACTGAAAAGGCAATATATACGTTTAATACAAATATTTATGGGACACTAAAGACAAGTAAAACCTCAAGGCATAAGGAAAAAATTGGAAAAGGGCAATTTCTGGGAAGGGGAAAAAAATGAAAAACCTGGGACCTAAATTTACAGGGATTTTGATCAAAAAATTTTATTTTAAGGCCCCACCCACCCCCAAAAAGCAAGGGGGTCCCAGACAGGTTTAGTCCCTACACTAAAAGGTTTTCCTTTACTAAAGGGGGCAATAAAAGAAATGCAACTACAAAAGGGGGGGGGGGGGTGGGGGGGAACTAGCAATTGAATTACCTGCCCCTGGTTTTAAAAAGAGGCAGCTGTGTGCAGAAGGGCCCAAAGAGATCCCCCCAAATCTCAAAAGAAAAAACAAAACATATTTTGGGTCTGCAAAATAATAAATAAAATTTTTGAAAAAAAGGTCCCACTGAAAAGGCATTTTAAAAACGTTTAATACAAATATCATGGGACACAAAAAAACTAAAATAAAACCCAAGGCTTATGGGAAAAATTGGAAATGCATTTCTGCTAAGGAAAATAAGAAAAACCTGGGGCTCTTTGTTTTTCAGTTTTTTGATCAAAAAAATTTTTTTTAAGCTCACCTCCCAAAACGGCCCGGGGGGTCCCAAGCAGGGGAGTTTCCCCACACTAAATTTTTACCTCAATAGCCCTCAATACAGACTCAAACCTCAGGGGGGGTAGGGAAATAGCAACTGAATTATCCTCACTGGTTTTTAAGAGAGGCAGCTTTTGGGCAGCCAAACCAAAGAGAAACGCCACTTTTTCAAAAGAACTACAAAAAAAATTTTGGCTCTGCACATAATTTAAAAATTTTTCTGAAAAAAGGGCACACGAAAAGGCAATATAAAACTTTAATACAAAAATCATTGGGACACAAAAGACTAAGTAAAAAACCTTTAAGGCATATGGGGAAATGAAAAGCATTACGCTAAAAGGGAAAAAATGAAAAACCTGGACTCTTATTTAAAAGGGAAATTTTATCCCCAAAGATTTTTTTAAGCTCACCTCCCAAAACTTTAAGGGGATCCCAGAGCAAATGAGTCCCCTAACTAAATAAGTTTACCCTCACTAGGCCTCAATACAGACGCAACCCACAGGGGATGGTAAAGGGAAATAGCAATTGAATTTATCCCTTTCCTGGTTTTAAAAAAAGGCAGCTGGTTGCAGCAAGCCCAAAGAGATCGCCACTCCAAATGAACACAAAAAATATTTTGGGTCTAAAAAAATAATAAATATATTTTTGAAAAAAAGGGGGCAAAACTTAAAAAGGGAATATATACTTTTTTACAAATATCAGGGGAAAACAAAAGACTAAGTAAAACCCAAATCCCTATGGAAAATTTGGGAAATCAAATTTCTGCTAAGGAAAAATTTTAAAAACCTGGGACTCTTAAAAATTTACAGTATTTTTTTTAAAGATTTTTATTTTAAACCACCTTCCCAAAAAAGTCAAGGGGATCCCAGACATTTTAGTCCCCACACTAAATAAGTTACCCTACAAGGGGACAATACAGACTGCAACTACAGGGTAAGGTAGGAACTAACATTGAATTATCCCGCACTGGTTTAAAAAAAGGCAGCTGTGGGCACAAGGGCCCAAAGAGATCGCCATTCTCAAAAAGAAATACAAAAAATATTTTTTGGGTCGGGGACATAAAAAAAATATATTCGAAAAACAGGGGGCACACTGAAAAGGCAAAAAATACGTTTAAAAAACAAATAACCGTTGGGACCAAAAAACTTTAAATAAAACCCAAAGGGATATGGAAATATTTGGGAAAAGCAAACTGCTAAGGGAAAAAAAGAAAAACCCGGACCTTAGTTTACATTTTTTGATCAAAATTGTATTTAAACTCACCTCCCAAAAAAGTTTTAAAGGGGGTCCCAAAAGGGAGGTGAGCCCCTTACTAAATATGTTACCCCCCACTAGCTTTAAACAGAAATGCAACTACAGGAATGGTAGGAAAAGCAATTGAATTATCCTGCACTGGTTTTTTAAAAAAAGGGGCTGTGTGGGAGCAAGCCAATGAGATCGCCCCCTCTCAAATAACTCCCCAAAAAAAACTATTTTTGGTCTGCACATAAATATAATTTCATTTTAAAAAAAGGGGCACACTGAAAAGGGAATATAAAACGATTAAAAACAAACATCAGGTTTTGGGGACCCCTAAAGACTAAGTAAAACCTTCAAGGGAAAATGGAAATATTGGAAATGCAATTTTTTTTCTAATGAAAAAAAAAAAAACCTGGGGCTCTTATTTTACAGTAAAATTTTAACAAAGATTTTATTAAAAACTCGCCTCCCCAAAAAGTCAAGGGGGTCCCCGACAGGGAGTCCCCCACACTAAAATTTTTAAACCCCCCCCCAAAGGGATCAATACAGACTGCCCAAATACAGGGGATGGTAGGAAAACCCAGCAAATTTAATTATCCTTCAAAAGGGAAAAAAAGAGGCAAAACTGTTTTGCAGCAAGCCCAAAGAAAACGCCACTACCCTCAAATGAACTACCCAAAAAATATTTTGGGGTCTGCACATAATAAAAAATATATTCCCGAAAAAAAAATTTCACATGAAAAGGCCCAAAATAACGTTTAAAACAAATAACATTGGGACACAAAAGACAAAATAAAACCTCAAGGCATAATTGGGGAAAAATTGGAAAAGCATTTTCTGCTAAGGAAAAAAAAAAACCTGGGGCCCCTTTTTTTACATATTTGATCAAAAGAATTTTTTATTAAGCCCCAAACCCCCCAAAACGTCCAAAGGGGGGGCCCAACAGGTGAATTTCCCCAAAACTAAATATGTTACCTCACTAGCGTCAAAAACAACCGCAACTACAAGGGGATGGTAGGAACTAGCAAAATTTAATTTTCCCGCACTGGGTTTTAAAAAAAGGGAGCGTGTGACAGCAAGCCAATGAGAACCCCCACCTCAAAAGAACTACAAAACAAATTTTGGCTCTGCACATAAAAAATATTTTTTCGAAAAAAAGGTTTTCCCCCTGAAAAGTTTAAAAACCCCAAGGGGATTGGGAAAAATTGGAAAAGCAAATTTCTGCTAAGGAAAATCGAAAAAACCCGGACCTTATTTTTTCAGAATTTTATCAAAAATTTTTATTAAAAACTCAACCCCCCCCCAAAAAATTCAAGGGGGAAAACCCAGAGCAAAAGGGGTCCCTACACTAAATATTTTTTAAGGTGAGCTTAATACAATCCTTTTATCAAATACGTAAACTAAGAGTCCCCCGTTTTTTCATAAATTTTTTTTAGCAGTAATGCCTTTCCAATATTTCCATATGGGCCCTTTAGGTTTTTACTTAGTCTTTTGTTTCCAAATTTATATTTGTATAAAACGTAAAAATTTTGCCTTTTCAGTTGCAAACCCGTTTTTCAAAAAAATATAATTTTGTGCAAACCAAAATATGTTTTTTATTCAATTTTAAAAGTGGCCCCCTCATTTGGGTTGCTGCACACAGCGCCTCTTTTTTTAAACCCGTGCCCGGATAAAATTTTAATTTGCTATTTTTCCCACCATAAACCCGTAGTTGCAGTCTTATTGAAAAGCCTAGTGAGGGGAACATATTTTTGTAGGGCGGCCACCTGCTTGGGGTCCCCCTTTACTTTTTGGGAGGTAAACTTTAAAACAATCTTTGATCAAATAAAGGTAAACTAAGGTTCCCCCGGGGTTTTTTAAAATTTTCCTTCATTTAAAGAATTTTCCCAAAATTTCCATATGCCTTTAGGTTTTACTTATCTTTAGTGTGCCACGAAAAATTTTATTTAAAATATATATTTGGGCCTTTTTTAATGTGCACCTTTTTTTCAAAAATAATTTTATTATGTGCAGAGCCAAAATAGGTTTTTTTAGTTCAATTTTAGAGTGGCGATCCCCATTGGGTTTTCGCACACAGCTGCCTCTTTTTAACCCGTGCAGGATAATTCAATTGCTAGTTCCTAAACCCTATCCTGGGAGTTGCAGTCTGTATTGACGCCTAGGGGAGGTAACAATTTATGTAGGGAAACCAAACCCGCTCTGGGTCCCCTTGACGTTTTGGGGGGTGAGGGTTAATCCCAAACTTTTGATCAAATACTGTAAACTAAAGGGGGGCCCCGGGTTTTTTTATATTTTTTCCCTTTGCAGTAATGGGATTTCCAATATTTCCATATGCCCTTTTGGGGGTTTTTCTTAGTCTTTATGTGCCAAATGAATAAATTTTTAAAAAAACGTTTATATTGCCCCTTTTTAGTGTGCACCTTTTTTCAAAAATATTTATTATTGCAGAGCCAAAATATGTTTTGAATTTTAAAACCCGGGTTTATACATAAAATTCACAGAAATTTGCAATTGGCACTTTTAACCTCCAATGAAACCATTTGGGGGGGTACCCAGGGTTTTTTTTTTCCCAAATTTTCCCCTTTTTTCTGCTTCACCGGTTTTTTTAAATTATGTTTTCAATTTCAATCTAAATTTTAATAAGTTTTACTTTACTATTTTTGATTAATTTTAAAAATAATAGGTTTTTGAATATCTTGCTGTTATGAATACCTAAGAAACAGGATGGAGACATGTTTGTTTTTTCTCTTATATGCGCTTATTTTTTGTACTTTCTACTATTTAATAAAAACATGTTTGAAAAAAAATCCAACCCTCTAAAATTTAATCTTTATTTAATATCATTAATAAATAATAATACAAAATGACTGATAGTAACATCAATCAAATACCATAAAATCTGGAGGTAAGAGGGAAGGAGGTCTTTATATACTAACTATCCTCACTGCACTACCCAGCTCTGGCTCTTAGTGGAGACCTCGCCCCAAAAAGGATGACAGAGCAACACTGTTCTTATTGGGCTTTGCAGAAGAGTCCCTCAAATTCAGGGAATAAGGTGTATGTAGTCGCAAAAAAATTATCCAATTGTTAATATTTTCTTAGGACACCAGAGTGCTTTATAGATAAATGTGGCAATAAAGCACAGTAAGTGAAAATCCAAAGATGTACTATCTTAAGACCTCCAGATGACTTTCGTCCCGCTTTATATCAGACATTTATGGCATATCTTATCGAGATTAGAACACCCATTTAAGGCACAGGTACAGTACTATAAGGAAACATGTAAACTGGTGCTATAAAACCCAGTAAATGACAACCCGATTGACCATTAAACCCCATTTTAGTTTATCTAAAGTGATTTGTTTAGCTACTTAAGATGGTGTTCTGGGATCGATTAATGCTTGTTTGTCAGTTGGTATATGAGTAAAAAATATATACTCTGTATATCTTTGAGCAATGTACATGGTAATAAAATTGGCAATAGAGGCCACAGTCCCAGTATTAGAACATTAGCACTAGGAAACAACACAGACTACCTAGATTTGTGAATGTAAGTTCTTAACATCCATAGGTGCGCACCATAGAGCCCCCCCATTTTTTTGGGATCTATATCACAATTTTTTTTCTTTAGTTTCACAAGAGAATTCTTACCATATAGAACAAGAAGGGGGGGGGGGGGGGGGGGGATAAGGGGAAAAAAACAACAGAGGAATTATTTTTGGGAGCCCAGCTGCACAGGACTGTACGACTACCGGAGGCTGTTAGTAAGCTTTAAACTGTGTTGTACCAGATCAGTACAACACTATAAGGTGACAGCACAGCTGACATACGTTTTCTCTACGAAATATTGACATGATCCTACTACACCAAGAGTGCCTTCTCTTTCTTTTTCCCCCCACCTTCTTGCTCTTTCCCAAGTGTCTGCTGTAAGGATTAAAAATAGAAGGTAAGACTCATGCTTACCTTCCGGATGCTCCTGTTCGACAATCCTGCTGCAAGGTTTCATTCTTCCGCCGAAGAGGAAAAATTCTCATTCACATGAAAGCTCCAGCCAATTAAAAGCCAGACAGGCCATGTGCATGTGACGTTATGACCTGTGATTGGCTGGAGCTGTCATGTAAACTATGAATGTTCAGCCAGGATGAACGGACCTGCAGTCAGGAGTGAACGGGAGCATCCGGGAGGTAAGTATGAGGTTTATCTTCTATTTTCAGACATATCCCGACAGACAGACTAGCATTGATTGGTCCTGGAACACCTTTAAGTAACATTTGTTGACATTTCCCTAAGAGCTGTCAAAGGTCAAATGGACTGTCCTAAAGAAAGATGAAAGGAATAGTCAGCATTGTGAGTTTCCAAAGGTCTTGGTAAGAATTACTGTGTTAAATCTTGTGCATGACATGGGCACAATACTCTTTAGAACACGCTAACCTTGCAGGGTAAAGTGATGCTACTCATAGTGTCCTACATATCAGAAACCACGGTTTCCATGTCTTGTACTAATAATAACCTCTGCACTTCTAAATTGTGCTTCATTGGTTATGGATGCATAAGTGCCTAAACAAGAGTATGGAAACAATTTTGTAAATGTTAAATTACGTAAATCCCTTCTATTTACATGTACCTCATAATGGTATAAAATAACAAATTGTATAATACTCACCTTACCAAACCCCTATTGCTCTCATTTTGACAGCTGCTTATTGGTCTCTGTTCACCCAGCTTCAGAAATGGTGCAGTATTTTTTTACTATGCTGATTATGCTTGTTGGAACACACAAAGCATACCTGCACATTCTGGTAATATTGAGGGATAAGACATCATGTATTTGCAGATGTAGCATTATTTCTAATCATAATCTAACTTTTATATGGCATTTTTTATCCCAAGTTGATATGGATTTGTATTGGAAAATGAATTGAAGACCTTGTACATGAACAATAAAAGAATATAATGGATTGAATAAAATGACTGATAAAAACAATGGATAGTAACATTGTTTTTTATTTTGGTATTTTTTGATACAATCAAAAATATTTACATTTCTTTATCTATTTTGGTGATTGGGTATACACTATAAATATAGATGTTCATTAATGAATTATGGTAAAATAATTATTTCTAATTATAAACCTAATGATGCATAGTAAAACAGTCATTATATAAATGTATTTAGGTTTTTCATTAAGTGATATTTATATATTTTTCATAAACATAATAAATATTTCCAATCAAAAATGTAATTATTACGCACATTTTGGTATTTATGGTATTTTACATTTATTTTGCTTTTATTAATATAATTGCATTACATGCATATAGGGAAATGAGATAAAAGAAATGTTCTTCTTACCAAATATGTTCTTCTTCATGTTCTTCTTACCAAGTATGGCAGCGGCTTTCTCTATTAAATGATGGAAGGCATGTCTAGCAATTTTGTTACCAGAGTGTTATGTGTTATTTATAAATACAAACTAAAAAACAAAGGGGGACATGTCTGAAAACTGTCTTGGTCAAAGACTTTTCTTGTTGCCTATAGCCACCAATCAGAGTGCCCCTTTAATTGTTTCAGAGCCCTATATGAAATGAAAGGGGAATGCCAATTGGTTGCTATGGGCAACAAGAAAAGTCTTAGACCAAGACAGTTTTCAGACATGTCCCCCTAAATGTTTTGACATTTTTTCTGCATTTTTTGGCCTGGTTTTTGGACAACTGAAAAACTACCCAGGAGTTAAACAAGGTATATGACTTTTGCATACATTAAAAACTGGCCAAAATGGTCCAAAAACCGTGGCAATAACCTCAACAAAAAACTAAAAACACCCAAAAAACTTGTCGGAAACCCAGCTGCTTTGGACTAAAAACTGACAAAATACTCAGGTTTAAAGCGGTTTTATAGGTTTTGGTTTTCAATGGGTTTATTGTCCTATGCTGTGTAGACCTAGCCTTAGAGGAGAGGAAGTTTCTACTGACTGGAGCCCCACCCAGATAGGGAGAGACACAGACATAGCCAGACATTGGTGTTGACTTTACAGCGTCTCCCAGGATGATGCCATCAGGATTCACTTTTTATTGGCAAAAACCTGGGGTATACCTTCTGTGGGATAGTGGAACAGCCCACTGTGTATACTCAGTAAAATCATATGTATAATTTATTATTGTAAAGTATCCTGTTGCATTCTGCTGTTTGGACACAAGATACCACTGTTTCCGGAATCTGGTTTTATACAAAATAGAGACTGAGACATGTCACGTGACAGACAGACATAAGGCAGAAGCCATCTTAGAGAGCAGGAGGAAGGACTAAGAGCACAGGCAGAGGTCAGATGCTGGCCGCAGATTGGCGCAGCTTTCTTGTTTCTGTGAGTCCATGAACTGGGATCAACTCCTGAGAGAGAGAAGAGAGAAGTTCGGCTGGCTGCATTGCTGCTGTGGTGAGGAAAGCACTGTGATGGAAGGAACATTGTGCAGGAGACAGTGAGAAGCATCCACCATCTTGGATAATTGACTCCATTGGCAGGGATCCGCATCTCTGAGCAGTGACTGTCCGCAAACTCAAGGTAAACCCGGGTCAAAGAACGTGTGCACACCAACGAAACTAGATCTATTTGCAGGCCTGTAGTTAGCCTAGTTAGGGCAGATTTTGTGTCAGGCCATAAGTGTCATTGCAAGTATGTTTTCTGTTTCGGAGCATTGGAGAAGGCTTCTCCTAGAACTATTACTCTTGCAACCGGTTAGCATGTATGTATCCGTATGGTATGTATATATTCTGGGAATAGCGGGTAGAGCTAGTTAAGTTGTAAGCTGCTGTGCTACCTTTGAACAGGCACTACCTGCAATTGTTCCTGTCTTTGTATGGTATTAAAAGGTAAAGGGTGTTTGGCCTTTTTGAACCCCGTGACTAGGTAGACATATTGCACATCCAGAGGATATATTCCCAGCGGTGCACTGTGTAGCATAGGGGCCTCAGTCACAACTTTGTACACGTGTGTTTGGGGCATTTGTTGAATATACTTTTTCTGCAAGTTCAGTAAACTAAACGTTTGGTTTCTGGGAAGCCTCTCTCGGTACTCGGCTTACACTTCTACATACTAAAACCAATGAAATATTATATATGTTAATTAGCTGAATCATTACTGAATTAACCAGATTCATCTTTTGGCAAAATTTGTTTATTTTGTAAAAGAGTGTTTATTTCTATTGCTAAAAATAACTTTATTCCCTCTACTTGCTCGTGGTTTAAGCAGCATTAAATCACAGTAAAATATCTTAATATACAGTACTTCACAGAACTAAATCTAGACAGCCTTATGATTCATTAAATTATCTCTCAGCAAAATATATTTTCTTCATATCGAGGGAATAGAAAATGGATGTTTGTGTTGAATGCAAAAAGGTTGTATGTTGAGCAAAATTTATTTTTAAATTAGCGCCCCTTAATTAATAACGCTATATCGGCTGACAGATCCATTTTAAATAAAATCCTATTGTTTCCAACAAAACATAAACAGTGGGAAAACGTTATAACTCTTGCCATAACATCTTCATTACTGCCATTAGAAGATAATGAGAATACAATTTGTATTTCTAAATTGTGCTTAACTGATGTACATGATACATTTGAACACAGATAGTAAATAAATGTAAAAATCACTAAAACTATTTAGTTATGATTTTAATGTTTGATTTAGCAGATTACACAGACGTCTATTAACAAGTAAACAATATATATATATATATATATATATATACTATATATAATATATATATATATATATATATATATATAGCAGTGCTCTCTAAAATAAACTGATTTATTCTCAAAATGATGACAGCTGTGTGCAATAGCTTTTCATTGATATAGAGAGATCATATGATTTTAGACAGGACATAGATATAACCTGTTTTTCACACTCTACTATGAAATATAACCCCTGTCCAAAGACAGAACACACAGGTTTTGTTTTTGCTTAATTAGATGACAAGGTGTCAGGAATTGGATATTACAGCAGAACATCTGTACTTCCCTGAATCAGGTTTTTTAAATACATTTATTGTGAGGAACACTGCTATTTTTTGTAGTTACTCTGACAGCAAAGCTACTCTTTCTAAACAAGTAAAAATAGAAAATAGAATGTATTGCAGTTACTGAAGCTACAAAATGTGGCATCAAAAATTAAGGGAAAAATTCCATTTAACGACTGATGGTCATAATGTTTTGGTGCATTCACTTATTTCTCCCTGCTTCCAAGAGCCATACCTTTTTTCATTTTTCAATCTACCTAGACATACTGTATGAGGGCTTTTTTTTGTAGGACAAGATATAATTTTTAATGGTGCCATTAACCATACCATATAATGCGCTGGGAAACCGAAAATTTATTCTAAGTGAGGTAGAGTGAAGATTATTTACTTGTGCCATTTTTGCGGGTGGTTTATTTTTATTGTGTTCAATCTTCAATATAAATCACAGGTATCAAACTGCGACCCTCCAGCTGTTTGGAAACTACAACTCCCATCATGCATTTATATAATCTATAACAGTGGGAATGATGGGAGTTGTAGTTTCCCAACAGCTGGAGAGCCGCAGTTTGACATCCCTGGTATAAATGATCTGTATTCTATAGCTTGGTATGGTTCTGGCGATACCAAATATCTAGTGTTTTTGTTTCAGTACTTTTAAAAAAAGAAAAGCATTCTCTATTTTTTTAACTTTGCGCTGTAGCACCATGTTCTGTGACCAATAACTTTTTCGTTTTTACACCTATTTAATTTATTTTATGGTACCGTTTCGGGATGCATACAACTTTTTCATTACTTTTTATTTAAAAAAATGACCAAAAACAGACTTTTAAGAATGCATTTTTTGTTTTATGACATGGCAAAAAGTGGGTGTTTTGAACATTTATTATTTTTTATTTTTAAAACGTTTTTTATTTTTTTATTTTACATTCCTATTTGTAGTTCACTTAGGGTATTTGACCACAAGGTCAATTACTTGTACAACTTTCTGCATTATATAAGTAATGCAGATGGCTGTACCACAATGGTGCTCGTATTACTTCCTGCCTGCATACACAAGGTTCTTAGCTGCCATGGAAAGCACTCCTTAGCTGCCATGGAAAGCACTTCTAAGGGAGGAACAGTGCGCAGCACTGTACCTTGTCCATTTAGACATTGTGCCCGCGATCGCCATGGTGTCTAAAGCGTTAAACAGCATGGATCTGGATCATAACCCTTCTTTTGACACCATCCATTCCTCTGCTGGGTCTTCCTTCTTTGCATCTGGATTTTGCTGCGAAAGACAAGCAGAAATGTCTGGTACAACCCCTCCCAAGGGCAGAGTCTATCTGTTGTCTGTGCCTGAGACCCAAGCCATGTTGACATACATCAAACAAAATCTACAAAAAGGCTTCATCCGTAAGTCCTCTTCTCCTGACAGGGCCAGGTTCTTCTTTGTAGAAAAGAAAGATGGATCTCTTCACCCCTGCATCGACTATTGGGGTCTTAACAAGTTAACTATAAAAAAAAGTATCCGTTGCCATTGATTTCTGAGCTCTTTGACTGTCTTTGGGGGGCCAAGATCGACATGAAACTTGACTTGCGGGGGGTCTACAACTTGATTCGCATACAAGAAGGCAATGAATGGAAGATACAAGTAAAAAACTTGAACCATTATTACAAAAGGAATTAAGGGTGTAGTGGGATTACTCTACTTTGAAATCCTATGTAGATAAAAGCATGATTCCACAAGGTTTATGCATAAAAAGTACCAACTTTAAAATATTCCATCTCTTTCATGAAACAAGGGAATAGTATTCTTTCAGACTGTTCCATTAATTTGAAGAAATTAAAGAGGAGGAATCCATTTTGCCTACACTTAAGAATGATATTAAAATAAAACAGGAGTCAGCCATAAACTCTCTTACATCTATTGAATATAAAGAATAGAAAAAAATGATCCTCCGGTATCTATTAAGATTGGGCCTGATTTATGAAAACTGTCTATGTGTAAGACTGTTTTGTTGCTCATAACAAACAATCAGCGCTCAGCTTTCATTTTCCTTTGCAGTGAAATAAATTAAAGCTGAGCTCTGATTGGTTGTTATGGGCAACAAGGACATTCTTTCATAAATGAGACCTATTATGTCCATTAAAAAATCAATCTGTCAGTTTACAGTTGATAATGTCTAATAGGGTCAAAAATAAATTTATCTTAAAAAAAGACCAAAATCTGTGTAAATTAACATATATGTCCGCAGAGTCAGTTGTTCAGAAACCTTATTTCTGAAGATCTCTCATATTCTTTGGGTGATTGGGACCGGCAATCAGAACACCAGGATGATGGATATAGATATGAAAGTAAATATCAAAATATGCCTTCCCATAGACTCCATCACCATGCTACAAAAAATGACCACAAAGATCGCAAATAACTATCACAATTACAATTACTTTTTGAAATTTCAGATTCTTTCTCTTTTTCCGAAGAAACAGATTTCGGTTTTTCTCTAAAAGGTCTTAATTAGTGTTGACAGATTTTTGATCGACAAATTGAAATCAGCAAGGTTTTATGGTGATTGAAATTTCCAGATCATCGCGATAATTAAAGGTTAAAATCTTGCATCATCTGATTTAAGATCGCCGCCTTTTTCGGGCGCTTCCTGTAATTTTGGCGGCCAGCAAAATGAGATTACAGAATAAGCAGGATGTGAGACGTGTGTTGCGACGTTCATGACTGGGATGTGTATGGTTGCGATTTGGCTGGAAAAATCACATGACCTCTTTTACTAGAACAAGCGTTTTCCTGTTTCAGCCTCAGTGTCCTCATCAGCGTCTGATAGGGATATGACCTGCGCTCGTGCCTGTGGCCAAACAGCTCATGCGAAATAGTCTATTTCTGCAAAAAACCTCTACTATTAGCTTTGATCCTTCCAATTTAGGTTATATTAGAGATTTTGAACATTTATGTAGTTAGCTAGAGAATTTTAAAGCAGCATCTATCGCTGTAAATTCACGGCGTTGGCAGCGGGGGGGAGGAGGGGCCCGCGGGCTAACACAGACAAGCTCTATCTATATAGAACACTTGATAAAGTTCACCAAGACTTAGTGTAGACATGATAGTGGAAAATCTTTATTATTAACAGTTTGTCTATTAAATATTTCCTGGATTTTGGGCAGACCTAACTTATATGGATACACATCATTTCTAGTAACTGCAGGTCTCTTCTTTGTTAGCTGCAAAACTCCACTTTTATTATCATATACAATTTCAGATAGGTGTTTTCAATTTTACCCATTTACACCTGTGACTGTTTGATAATCCACCTTTGCACTTAAATTAACAATCCGTCAAATCTTGTAGTCATACACAGGTGTTGTTTTTTGCCAAAAATACCAGGGTGGTATCGTACTGAAAACACACAGTTACGTGTTTTTTTGACTTTTGCGCACCAGCACAGATCATTGACGCCGCATCTACGTAAAATCTTAAAACACAGTCAATTCTATATTCACCACAGGTGAATTGAAAGGTGCAAAAAAATACCGTTGATTATATCAAAACATAAACATTTACGTGTTTTTTGACTCTTGCGCACCCAGCACTGTTCATTGACATCGCAGCATCTACGAAATTCTTAAAACAGCAATTCCTATATTCACCACAGGTTAATTGGAAAGGTCAAAAAATACCGTTTATTATATCAAAACATAACAGTTACGTGTTTTTTGACTTTGCGAACCCAGCACTGTTTCCATTGACCAGCATCTACGTAAATCTTAAACAGCAATTCATATTCACCAACAGGTGAATTGAAGGGCAAAAAATTCGTTTATTATATCAAAACATAACAGTTACGTGTTTTTTTACTTTTGCGCACCCAGCACTGTTCATTGACGCAGCATCTACGTAAATCTTAAAACAGCAATTCTATATTCACCACAGGTGAATTGAAAGGTGCAAAAAATACCGTTTATTATATCAAAACATAACAGTTACGTGTTTTTTGACTTTTGCGCACCCAGCACTGTTCATTGACGCAGCATCTACGTAAATCTTAAAACAGCAATTCTATATTCACCACAGGTGAATTGAAAGGTGCAAAAAATACCGTTTATTATATCAAAACATAACAGTTACGTGTTTTTTGACTTTTGCGCACCCAGCACTGTTCATTGACGCAGCATCTACGTAAATCTTAAAACAGCAATTCTATATTCACCACAGGTGAATTGAAAGGTGCAAAAAATACCGTTTATTATATCAAAACATAACAGTTACGTGTTTTTTGACTTTTGCGCACCCAGCACTGTTCATTGACGCAGCATCTACGTAAATCTTAAAACAGCAATTCTATATTCACCACAGGTGAATTGAAAGGTGCAAAAAATACCGTTTATTATATCAAAACATAACAGTTACGTGTTTTTTGACTTTTGCGCACCCAGCACTGTTCATTGACGCAGCATCTACGTAAATCTTAAAACAGCAATTCTATATTCACCACAGGTGAATTGAAAGGTGCAAAAAATACCGTTTATTATATCAAAACATAACAGTTACGTGTTTTTTGACTTTTGCGCACCCAGCACTGTTCATTGACGCAGCATCTACGTAAATCTTAAAACAGCAATTCTATATTCACCACAGGTGAATTGAAAGGTGCAAAAAATACCGTTTATTATATCAAAACATAACAGTTACGTGTTTTTTTGACTTTTGCGCACCCAGCACTGTTCATTGACGCAGCATCTACGTAAATCTTAAAACAGCAATTCTATATTCACCACAGGTGAATTGAAAGGTGCAAAAAATACCGTTTATTATATCAAAACATAACAGTTACGTGTTTTTTGACTTTTGCGCACCCAGCACTGTTCATTGACGCAGCATCTACGTAAATCTTAAAACAGCAATTCTATATTCACCACAGGTGAATTGAAGGTGCAAAAAATACCGTTTATTATACCAAAACATAACAGTTACGTGTTTTTTTACTTTTGCCACATCCAGATTTAGTTGATAGACACTGCTATTAAATTTAAATCCAGCAATTTTGTTTATAAGGGAATTGAATAGCTGTGAAAATTTACCGTCTTTTAATAATTTCAAAACTAACATACCTGTTAATTTTGATTTTCGCACTCCAGCACTGTCATTGGACAGCAAGATGTACTAAATCTTAAAACAGCATTCTATATTCACCCAGGTGAATTGACAGGTGCAAAAAATACCGTTTTATTATATCAAAACATAACAGTTTACGTGTTTTTTTGACTTTTTGCGCACCCAGCACTGTTCATTGACGCAGCATCTACGTAAATCTTAAACAGCAATTCTATATTCACCACAGTGAATTGAAAGGTGCAAAAAATACCGTTTAATTTAACCCAAAAAATAACAGATACGTGTTTTTTTTGGGCTTTTGCCCAGTCCAGATTTGTTGATAGACACCTTGCAGTTAAATTTGAATCCGCCCAAATTTTTTTTTGATTAGAGGTATTTGAGAATAGCTGTGATTTTTCCGTCTTTTAATAAGAGACTTTCCCCAAAAATATTCCATACCTTCTCAAATTTTTATATTTCTGAACATGGAGCGAAAAGCATTGGTAAGCGAGCAAAAGAGG
>JAODAL010006063.1:0-137274 GCA_025379985.1 Phyllomedusa bahiana
ATAGATTAGAGAAGCTGAGCTCTGTGGTTATATAGGGTTATATGATAGAGGAGAGAAGCTGAGCTCTGTGGTATATAGGGTTATATGATATAGGGCGCAAAGCTGAGCTCTGTGATATATAGGGTTATATGATAGAGGAGCTGAGCCTGTGATATATAGGGTTATATGTTACAGGAGAGAAGCTGAGCTCTGATTCATAATGTTATATGATACAGGAGGGAAACTGAGCTCTGTTATATAGGGTTTATGATAGAGGGAGAGAAGCTGAGCTCTGTGATATATAGGGTTATATGATAGAGGGAGAGAAGCTGAGCTTGTGATATATAGGGTTTATGAAAGGGAAAGCTGAGCTTGATATATAGGGTTATATGATAGAGGAGAGAAGCTGAGCTCTGATATATAGGGTTATATGATAGAGGAGAGAAGCTGAGCTCTGTGATATATAGGGTTATATGATATAGGGAGAGAAGCTGAGCTCTGGGATATATAGGGTTATATGATGGAGGAGAGAAGCTGAGCTCTGATATATAGGGTTATATGATGGAGGAGAGAAGCTGAGCTCTGATATATAGGGTTATATGATAGAGGAGAGAAGCTGAGCTCTGATATATAGGGTTATATGATAGAGGAGAGAAGCTGAGCTCTGATATATAGGGTTATGATAGAGAAGCTGAGCTCTGTGATATATAAGGTTATATGATAGATATATGTGATGATACATATATGTTTTTATTGGTCATTTAGCATTCCCAAAAAATTGGACAAAAAAGGGATTCAAAATTAAAGTGTATGCCAAAATTGTACCAATAAAAAAAAGCTTCAGGCTACAAAAAACGAGCCCTCCCTAATGTTTAAAATAGATGCTGTAGTCTACACAGCACAGATTTTTTATTGCTCTCTATGTAGCACATGGTGTTGTCAGATTTTCGGCATATTCAAAATACTGAATCAACCGAAAATCCGACGGAAAACCTGTGCTGTGTAGACCTAGCCTAACTTTCTTCCTTGATAATGTCATCTCTGCTACATTGCTCAGCATGTCTAGAGTTATCAGTGCCTGCTTTCATTCTTGCATTACTTATATAAATCATTTCTATGCTTTGCATGCATTAAACTAGGTTTCAGGCTAGAACATTTTTAATTTGAGCACTTTTACCTTCTAGAGTAGCCAACTGCATTGTTTACTCTAGAATATGTAGAACTGACCAACCACAAGGTTTACACTAAACTGTGATATGACTTACTCCAGAATTTACACTAGACCATTTGCTGACCAAACAAAGTGTCTACATGGGACCATACACTGGCCAGAGTGTCTATGCAAGACTGCACACTGACTAAAGTGTCTACCATAGATGGTACACTAACCAACCAAAGTGCCTACACTAGACTGTACAATGACCAATCACAGTGTCTGCGCTAGACTGGACACTAACCAACCATTGTGTCTACACTGGACTGTACACTGATCAACCAAAGTGTCTACACTAGAATGTACACTGACCAACCAAAGCGTTTACATGAGACTATAAACTGACCAACCATTGTGTCTACACTGGACTGTACACTGACCATCCAAAGTGTCTACACTAGACTGTACACTGACCAACCAAAGCGTTTACACTTGACTGTACACTGACTGACCATTGTATCTTCACTAGTCCATACACTGAACAAAGTGTCTACTTTAGACCTTACACTCACCGACCAAAGTGTCTACACTAGGCCATAAACTGACCAACCATTGAATCTACACTGGCCTGAATACTGACCGACCAAAGTTTTTTACAAGTGACTTTTCACGGGTCCAACCTTTGGGTTTGGTACATGGACTTTTTACAGTGACCATCAAAAGTGTCCACGCTATACCACCCCACTGACAAACCAAAAAGTACCCTACACAAGATTGTTCACTAAACCAAAACCATTGCATTACACTAGACGGGACACTGTTTTAAACCCAAATTTTTTTCACACTAGTTTGTACACTGTCCAACCAAAAAAGTGTTTGCTGCCCTGAAATGATAAACCCCAAAAGTGTTTTCATGGGGAACCTTTTACCACTGACCGCCCTTTGGGTGTCTTAAATAGCCTTTCCCCACTGCCCAAAGTGTTTAAAATTGGGACCATAGATGCCCAAACCAAATTAAAATTTTACACTGGGCTGTTTACTGACCAAAGGGGTCTTACCAGATTTGTACACGGGACCATCCTTTGTGTTTTTACAAGGGAATTTTTAACTCCCCAAATTTAAATGTCTACCTAAAAAAATTTTTAACTGAATGGCAGCAGAAATTTGGGGGTGGGAAATATAGTACGCCCAAATCCCCAATTTCCCACACTGGGACTTGACAACTGAATAGCCCTTTCAGCCCCTTAGCGTTTTGCTTTTATTGTGAAAACGATAAATTTCCCTTGTGTTTATTTTTGTAACTTTTTTAGAAAATTTTTTCTGGGGTTCCCAAAAACCCACGAAATTTAACATTAAAAATTGATATATATTGTGTGTATATATATATTTTTTAATTATAATATATATATATACACCCCCAAAATTTTTACATATGTAGCAAATGGCAGTGCTAAGTCAATTTCTAATATTGATGTAAAAAATTAAAAATTTAAACCCATTGAAAATTTTTAACCCTTTCTAAAAAAATTTTGGGAAAGTTAATTATTTTCAAATGTTTTGGGTTGGGAAAAAAAAAATTTTAAAAAATTTTGTTCCAACCCTAAAAAATTTTTTTACCCACTTTACTAAGTTTTTTTAGAAACTTTTCCCAAAGTTTAAATTTAAATGCTAATAAAAAGAGCAGACACATACTTGCTTTTAGGCAAATAACCCAAAAAGGCAGATGAAGCTCCTTTTTGTTGACTTGCAGTCCAGATGGAAGATTTGTCTACGGATGAAAAATTTGTAAAATTTAAAAAATTTATTTAAATTAAAAAAATAAAATTTGATTTCCCGTTTAAAACTTTTAAAAAAATAGATTGTTAATCACACTCGTATCTAACTTCACAGAAGGAGTTAAAAGTGGGGGCTTGCAGTCCTTAAAGGGGAATTATCGCTTCATCAGTTCATCTGTTTTTTGTACTTTCAGTTTCTCAGCTCCTCAAATCCAGGGGTGTTTCTTCCTCTCCCAGCTGGGTGTTTCTTAACTGAAGCGGGATGACATCATCCCCCTCTTCACTGTTGATGCTCGCTCCCGAGTCAGTGTGTTTTTTTTAGATCAGTGGGAGGGGATAGCACATCCCTGCTGTCCCCCCCTCCCGGTCAGAGTCCACATGTCACTGTGTCTGTCTCCTGTCTATGTTTACACGCAGGAGCATTAGGCACCGAGCACAATTCTGCTGTTTTCTGATTGTAGAAGCAGCTGCAGTGTTACTGTGCAGCTGCTGGCTGTGCAGGGTGAAATGTTACTGGCCCCTTATTCTGAGTGAGAGAGGCAGGAATGCACGCTCCCTTGAATACAACCAGGGGCCAGACAGAATGTAAATTAGTAGAGCCGTGAGCCAATGAAATGAAAGGAGGTGGAATCCGACCCGTACTGGGGAACTGTGTTTACAGAAAACGAAGATAAGGGAGACAGTGAAAACAAGACAGCTTTGCAAATCACATCCAATTGCAAAGTTGCTTGTTTTCACTGTCTCCTTTTTCTGAAGACCATTTAATGTAATGATACAACCCCTTTAAAGGGGTTGTCTCGCTACAATGATTGGGTTTTAATTAAAAGATCTTTAAAAAACAAGCAGCTTTGCAATATATGTTCATTACAAATGTCCTACTGATTTGAGCTAGCCCTGTTCATAGGAGTGCCTCCGCTTCTCAAATTTCTATAGCAGCCCCCTGTTGATCCTTATCTTTGGCTGTCAGGTCTGAATGATCATCACCCCTTTGAAAAACAGGTCGGAGCAGAGAGCCCCTCCCGCACAGAATGCTTTGTAGTTTTAGGGAGGAGGAGGGGGACTCTGGCTTCTATGTCCATACTGGGCCCGGATTAACCCTGTTGTGTGCCTGCTTCCTCCTGCCCCTCTACACAATTGAGCAGAGATGAGGCTGATCAATAGATGTGACAGCAGTGACCCTGTTTGTTACTATAATCATGATGTCTGTGGAGTGTAACTATAATAAAACTATACAGATTGTGAACAGTTCATGCTGTACTAGGGACACATCCGGAGAACACTTTGCAGCTTTTTCCTGCCTCTCTTCTGAGAGGGTTTGTTTGTTGTTGCTGGAGATGTGGAGATATGTAAACTAAGCAGATGTGGAGATATGTAAGCTGTTCTGCTATTAGCAATCATAGACCCTCTAGGCAGGCACACAAAAGGGTTAACTCTAGCAGCAATCCCGGATAGCTGCCTGTGTTTCTGAGAGGAGGGGGGAAGAGGGAGGGTGAAGAGGGAGGGGGGGAAGAGGCAGAGAAGCTAGCACGCCCCTCAATTCAACTCCCATTCACAGACAGAGGCTGAAAGCTATTAATGAGACAACTCCTTTAAGACTTTCCTTAGGATAGACCAACAATGTTTGCCCACCTCCATGACCTTCCCCATTTAGCAGAATGAAGAGGCCATTTGCTCTTGTTATGTACATAGCCGCAACCAGGACTGCTTTACCCATAAGCTAAATGGTGCTCCTGAACTGGGCCCTCTAGCATCAAGCTCCCTGGATGCCATTTTCAACTGTGTTTTGTCCTCTGGTGTAGACACAGTTGAAAGTGTACTCCAGGCACAGTCAGCTGACGTAATGCAGGCATTGTCTATGTAAGAAGGAGCATATGCAGATAGGTCTATATGAGAGGGGGCTATGGGTACTGGTTTATGTGTAAAAGGGGGCCATGAGCAGCAGTTTGTACGTGAGTGTGGGCAATGAGCAGCAGTCTGAAGGAACCCTGTGCAGCAGTCTGTGTATGAAAGGAGGAAAGGCTAAAGGGGACCAGGAGATTTCAGGCAATGAAGACAGCATGGAGGGACATGATCTGTGCAGCCATTACAGTGAGTCCTGGAAACAGAATATGCAGTGGTGCATGAAAGCAGACAGCCATCATCCCCACTAAATACCTTAAGGGGCAATACTTGCGTGTGGAACCTAAATCGGGCATTATTACTGTGCGAAGCATCAGTTATGTGGTTTTACTGCATGGCACACTTTTTAGACATTATTATTGTATGGGGCACAATTTGAGGCATTTTCTGTTTAATCTTTCGATTTTGGGGACACTATCTGGTACTATAATTTTGAGGTCACTATTTGTGTGGCAGAAGTGTTTATACCTACAGCAGGTGCAGTTATAGGGCATCAACAGGCACAGCACCGAGGGTACCAGTAGGATGTGGAGTTTTTTGTAGAGGTCGGAAATAGTTGGGGAGTATGAAGAAAAGTGAAGTACCAAAGATGTCCATATTTAACTCTAGAGACAAATCATTGCTGGAAGAAGTTGTAATAGCAGTTTGGACTGGATGGAGAATAAAGAAGAGAAAATGAATGGCTCAAATCAAAGAAGACAACACCTGTGACTAAATTTTCCCATTAATGTTCCTAAAAAAATGCTACTAAGTAGATATAATGTAATTGTTTTTGTAAAGTTTAATTCATTGTGTAGACATAATAAACAATGAACGTTTCCAATGTGCCCAGTAAAGTGTTAAAACAGCTCTGGGCATAGTGGGTCCCCTGTCTGTGTCTGTAACTGCAGCTCAATCTGATTTATTTCTGCTGATCAGCTTAAATATCAAGCACCAGACTCACCGCTGATAGCATGGATATCTATGGAGCTCCTAAAAATATATTACAACACCTATATTAAAGATGCATAATGATTGACAGGACTATGCTCTACATTCAAAGTAGTCCCAGACAGCAGTAGGATTCACATTTTTACAACAGCTTCCCTAGCTAGTGTGTGGGCTGCATGCAGTGTGGCACATTGCAGAAAATTATTCTTACACTAAGGCTATGTTCACACGGCTTATTTCGGGACGTATTTACGTCGGCAAATATATCCCGAAATACGTTTGAAATAATGAACAATTAGATGAGCATTGATTCCAATGTAAAATACGCCTCATCATTCTCACGAGGCGTATTTTTGCGACGTATTTACGGACGTATTTACGCCCGTAAATACGATCGTAAAATTAAGTCCCCTGTCCCTTATTGAGGCGCATTTTGCAATGTAAATCCCCATAGTAAAGAATGGGGAATGTATTTACGACCCGAAATACGAGCCACACTTTGTGACACGTATTTGAAATGTATTTCGGGACGTATTTGCGGACGTAAATACGTTACGGAAATACGCCCCGAAATAAGCCGTGTGAACATAGCCTAAGACTATGTTCACATTGTGTTGTTTTGATGCCTTTTTTAGTGTGTAAAATGCATGTTTTACACAAAAATATGCATCAAAAATACCCCTAAAGTGTTCCATTGTTTTCAGTGGCAATTCATAGGTGTATTGAAACATTGGTCCAAGATACATTGGTTTAAGCAACAAAACAATGACCCAAAAGCCCACAAATAAATACACCAAAGCATGCTTGAAGATGGAAGAATATTTGCATTTTGAAATGGCCAAATCAGAATCCTGACCTTAGTTTTCTCGCTACAAAGATTAGCTTTCAACAGGTAGGGACAGGTAATTGAAGACTTTTACAAATACATTATTCTTTTGTTTTTACTTTAGTCAGGAGATTTAAGAGATTTTATCTGCTCTGACTGCACACAGGTTTCTATGGTTTCCTGACCATAACTGTGCTATTTGATTAGAGCAGGGTGTGACATCACCATGGTCAGAGAGCTCACTCTGAGTAGACTAATTATCACTAACAAGATTAGCTTTTGTTTACAGATAAGCAATGGTTGTTACTCCTCACAGCAGGTGTAGCTTTGTTTACTAAAGATAACATCTCCTGCACTTGTCAATGTAATGGCTCAGCTAGTTACAAAGAGGCTAAATATGCTAATTACTGATATAGAACCACCCACAGCCTGATGAGGCAGAGTGAATGTAAAACTGCTTTTAACAGCATGCTGAGAAAACCCCTTTAACCCTATTGCTATGCTGTGGCATGACCTCAACCCAGCGGTGCACACGAGGCATCCTATAGGTAATCTTATTTACAGCTACAGTAAATCTTTGGTGGAGATGAATGCTACAAAAGGGGAGCTACGGCAATTAAATTCATGGCTTGACTTACTTTTTCCCCTGGGACTTTGGATGTTTACTAAATGTGCTTCAAAGGAACGTATCACCAATATTTTAAAACCAGATAATGATACATATTATTATCTTTTTAGCTGTTTTTATTTTCTGAGTGTATATTTTTTTTATTCTGTTTTCAGTGTTAGATTATGGTGGCAGCAACCTTGCCTGAGCTGCTTCTAACAGCATTTACAGATATGCTTTACAGCAGCTTCATGGACATAAGAGCCTGCGAACAGTAGCAGACCCATTGACTTCTATAGAAGAGTTTTCTAGACATGCCCTGTAACCAGAGAAGAATCACTGTGAATTAATGGGAAAGGGGTGATTCTATTCCTAATGTGAATGGTGGATCCTGTGTTATCTACACATTGGTGTCACCTTTCATTATAATCCTGTCGTGATGATAATGAATAGATTGCTGAGAATTGATCTCTACAGAACAGGAAGCATAACGCTATTACTGTATTAAGCTTAGTGGCCAAAATAAGAACTGCAAGATGTCAAGATTTGAAAGTGATATGGAAAATAAATAATAAAAAAAATAACCAAAAGTTCTTAAAAAAATGTGTTTAAAATGAAAACATTAGGTCATTTTCTGATGTCTGATGACACATTCTTTTTAACCCCTTACAGCCGCAGCCAGCTTTGACCTTAGTGACACAGACCCGTTATTTATGGCACTCGTGTCATTTTATGTGGGAATACATTTTTAATAGTTTTACCTATCTATGTGATTCAGAGACTGTTTTCTTGTGACTCATGCTTTAAGTTAGTAATAAATTTTGATCAGTAAAGTCCTTGTTTATTTGTGAAAAATATCAAAATGCTGTGAAAACTTGGAAAAATCTGCCATTTTCAAACTTCAAAAATTTATCTGTTTAAGACAGGTAGTTATACCACACAAAATAGTTTAAAACTAGCATCCACCATATGCCTACCTTATGTTGGCATAATCTTTAAATGTCTTTTTAATTTTTTACGACATTAGGGGGCTTATAAATTTAGTAGCAATTTTTCACATTGTCGAGAAAATTTGCAACACAGATTTTTTGGGGAACCAGTCCAATTCTGATGGGGCCCCTTTGAGGGGCTTGTATGTTGGAAACCACATAAATGACCTCATCCAAAAAACTGCACCCCTTAAAGTATTCAAAACAGCATTTAGGAAGTTTGTTAATCCTCTAGATGTTTCATAGGAATTAAAGCAAAGTGCGGGTGCAGTTTCAAAATGTCTTTTCTTTTTTGTTGGTTATTTTTCATTTTAATCCATTATTTACTGGAACAAAGTAGATGTTACCAGAAAAATGCAACCTAACAGTGTTTCCCCTGATTCTGCCATTTTTAGAGATATCACATATGTGGCCAGGGCTGTCATCAGTCATCTATTAATCATTTCAGGGCCCCATACGGCAAAATCAAATGGGGCCCCCATCCATTACTAGTTCCTATTTTGTAACATATCAATGGGCCCCTTTTTTATTAGGGCCCCTGACAGGAGTACTGCCCGTACTGCCCTATTGGTATTTTGCCCTAGTGCACTATTTGACTCAACCACAAGCCTCAGAATAGGAGGAGCACCTTCTGGATTCTGGGGTCTGTTTTTTATTCCGAGTTTTTAACCTCATAATCCACCTTGACGATGGGTACGTCATAGTGGTGTTAAGAAGTTGAGTAACAGGATCGCAGCACGACCCTGCTACACAGCCGCCAGGTGTTAGCGGCTAATTACAGCTAACACCCGGCAGTTACAGCGCGGGGGAGTGGGGGGGGGGGGGCTCTGAATAACTGAAAAGCGCACCGTTCTTCACTCCGGTCGGGACATCAGCGATGAGATCGCTGTGTCCCGATGGGCTAACATGGCAGCTGGGAGCCTTGTGAAGGCTCCCATCGCTGCCATGTTCCCGTTGCCCCACTTCCGGCCCCAGACAGGAAGTGGGGCAAACGCCATCTTAGTACAGCCTAATGCATTGTCTATGCAATGCATTAGGCTGTATTAACGATCGCGCCCCCTAGTGGTGAAGTGCCCTAGGGGGACTTAATGTTCAAGTAAAAAATAAAAAAAAGTTTTAAAGTATAAAAAAGTATTAAAAGTTCAAATTACCCCCCCCCGTTCGCCATTTTACAAATAAAAAAAATAAAATAATAAAATAGCTACACATATTTGGTATCGCCGCGTCCCAAAAAGTCCGATCTATCAAAATATAACAACACTTATCCCTTACGCTGAACACTGTAGAAGAAAAAAAAATCCAAACCCCAAAGTTGCGGGTTTTTTTTCATTTCATGTCCTATAAAATTGGAATAAAAGTGATCAAAAAAGTCGCATGCATTCCAAACTGCTAGCAATAAAAAGTACACTTCAGCCCGCAAAACATTCTCCCTCACTGACATCCATAGGTGTTAGTACAAAAAAGTTATCGGTCGCACAAAACGGCGGCGCCGCGCAAATTTCAAATTTAGAAAATATTTGGAATTTGTTTACGCTACCAAAACATAACGGAAACCTTACATGTTTGTTATTGCCGGATGCGTATCAACCTGTAGAATACACAACACATAATTTTTACTGAAGATTGAACGCCGCAAAAACAAAACTCCCGCAAACATGCCGCAAGTACATTTTTTTTTCACATTTTGCCCCACTTAGAATTTTTTTGCCGTTCCCCAGTCTATGCTATAGTAATATGCACTGGAAAGTACATCTTGTCCCACAAAATAAAAGCCCTCATATGTCTATGTAGGTGGAAAAATAAAAACATTATGGCTTTTGGAAGGCGAGGAGGAGAAAAATGAAGAGTAATATTTTTTTTTCTTTGGAAGTGTTCTAGGGTTATGCACCATTGCAGGTTTGCGACCACACTCTAAAGTGTGGAAAATTAATAAACACAGAATCACAGAGAAAAAATGAGCCCTACCATTCAATAAAATATAATATTTATTGATGTGCTTAAAGAGGTTGTCTCACTACAAGGATTGCTTTTTATTTTAACCCCTTAAGGACCCAGCCTGTTTTGACCTTCCTGACACAGCCCTATTTTTGAAATCTGGCATGTGTCACTTTATGTGAGAATAACTTTTTGACACTTTAACCTATCCATGTGATTCTGAGATTGTTTTCTTGTGACACATTGTGCTTTAAGTTAGTAAGAAAATTTTATCCATACAAGCCTTGTTTTTTGTGAAAAATATCAAAATTTCATGAAAAATGTGAAAAATCTGTGATTTTGAAAGTTCAAAAATTTCTGCGTGCAAGACAGATAATTATTCACCACAAAATAGTTTATAACTAGCATCTACCATATGTCCACTATAGGTTGGCATCATTTTTTAAATGTCCTTTTTTTATATATCATTAGAGGGCTTAGAAATTTAGTAGTAATTTCTCACATTTTCAAGAAAATTTGCAATATACATTTTTTTAGGGACCAGTCCAGTTCTGACGTGGCTTTGAGGGGCCTACATGTTAGATACCCCCATAAATAATGCCATCTAAGAAACTAGACCCCTTAAAGTATTAACAGTGTTTAGGAAGTTTTTTAACCCTTTAGGTATTTCACAGAAATTAAAGCAAAGGGGAGGTGAAATTTCAAAATTTCACTATTTTTGCAGATTTTCAATATTTATCCATTATTCACTGGAATACGGTAAATGTAACTAGGTAAATGCAATGTAATATCATTTCCCCCAGGTCTGCCGTTTTTAGAAATATCCCATATGTGGCCCTAGTGCATTATTTGGCTCAACCATAAGCCCCAGAATAGGAGGAGCACCTACTGGACTCTGGGGTCTCATTTTCAATGCAATTTTATTTAGGCGCCATTTCAGGTTTGAAGAGGCCCTAAGGTGCTAAAACTTAATAAACACCCCTAAAAAGACCCCATATTGGAAACTACACCCCTTAAGGTATATATACAGGTGTGTAGTGAGTATATCGACCCCACAGGTGATTCACAAAAAATTTTTTAGCATTAGGCTGTGAAAATTAAAAAAAATTTTTTTCCAATAATCTGCAATTTTAGCTTAAAATGTTTCATATTTACAAGGAATCCTGGAAAAAAGAACCCCAAAACTTTGTTAAGCAATTTCTTCCAAGTTCGGCAATACCTTACATGTGGGTGTAAACTGCTGTTTGGGTGCATGGCAGGGCGTACAAGGGAGGGAGCGCTATTTGGCTTTTGGAACGCAGATTTTGGTGGGGCCATGTCGCATTTGCAAAGCCCCTAAAGTAGAAGAACAGGTGAAACCTTCCAGAAGTCGCCCCATTTTAGATTCAAAACCCCTCAGAGATCTCATCTAGGGGTGTATTGTGCATTTTTGATGCACAGGTGTTCCATCGTTTTCTTTAGCATTGGGCAATGAAAATGGGGGTGTGGGGCGGGAACGCAGTTCCACCATTGTTATTTGGGCTTCAATTTTACAGCGTTCGTTATGATGTGATAACTTTACTATGGGGTTCGGTAAATTGCAATGGTATAAATTTTATATAGTTTTTTATGTTTTATTACTTTTACACAATAGAAATAGGTCTATAAAAAATTGCGTTTTTATGTTGTCCTATTCTGACAGTCATAACTTTTTTATTTTGCTGTGTGCAGAGCTGTGTAGGGCCTTGCTTTTTGCGGGGGTGAATTGATGCTTTATTGGTACCATTATGGGGTGCATGCAACACTTTGTTCACTTTTTATTAAGGTTTTTGTGAGGCGTTTTGAACAAAATACAGCAATCCTGGTAGTGTTTTTTATTTTTATTTTTTTATAGCGGTCACTCTGCGTTAGATATGACATGCTAGCTTTACTCAACAGGTCGTTACGATTACAGCAGTACCCAATTTGTATATTGTTTTTATTTTTTACTGCTTTTATACAATAAAACACTTTTATTCAAACAGGAAAACACATTTTTGCATTGCCATAGTCTGAGAGCCAAACTTTTTTATTTTTTCTGTGTATGGAGCTGTATACGGGCTTGTTTTTTGCGGATGAGTTGACGTTTTTATTGGTATCATTTTTTGGGGGGAAAAGACTTTTTGATCAGTTTTAAATCCGTTTTTTGGAAGGCAGGGTGAAGAAAATACTTCAATCCTAGTAGTGTTTTTTATTTTTATTTTTAACAGCGCTCACTGTGCAGTATCGCAATAATTAAGGCGTTAACCGCCCCCCCCCCACCCACCCGGAGTGATCGCGGGTCGGAGCCGACGCTGCGGGATGTCAGCTGTAATATACAGCTGACACCCCGCGCCAATCGCGCGAACTCTGCTTTAGAGTTCGGGCCGTTCATCAGACGTATCCAAAACGTCCAGGTGCGTTAACCCCCAAACGACCTGGACGTATGCATACGCCAAGGTCGTTAAGGGGTTAAAGATCTTGCAAAAACAAGTCACTTTGCAATATAGATCCATTAACAGTGTCCTATCTATTCCTAGATACCCCCTCTTGTATGGGCTGCATCGGCTCCTCAGGTCACTATAGCTACAGACCTGGCTTCTACTGCAGCCTAGTAGAAGCCAGTAAACACGCCACTGAATTCAAAGTGAAACCAAAAAAACAGAACTGTAGGAACATGAATCAATGTAGTGAGACAACCCCTTTAAACAAAGAATAACAAACTCTGACACTAACCTTATACACATCCTAATTTTTTTTTTTTAAAAAGTACCGCCCTGACCCTGAGACAAACCCTAGATATCTCTCAGCGTTGTTACACTAGTAAAAGAGTAAACAAAATAAATTCCAGTGTGCGGAATTAAAGCCAGCACTATAATATAAAGATGAAAGAAAAAAGAACTATACCAATGATGATATAACTACTATGTTACTAAGATATTAACAACAAACCACATACTCCAACACGTTTCTCCTATGACGCTCAATGTTTGTTTTATAGCTAGTAACCTCCAGTCAGCTATCCAGCCAATCAGGTGTAGAGAGTGATATAACATCTTCATGCAGTCATAGTGGACTAAATGGAGTGCATGTGTGAAACGCAATAAAGTTTATAATGTGCAGTGCAGGTGTACAAAATAATTACATACACTGCATTGAGATAGAGATTGGTAAATACATACTATGAGCGACATGTAAGAATGGGGCTGTGCCAGTTGTCTGGCGTCACAAAGCTTTAGCAGACCTTTATTATTCAATACATAACTAAATATAAAATATATAATAATATAATATATATATATATAAATATATATTATATATATATAATATATATATAATATATTTTAACTATATATTATATATACACATAATAAATCATTGCGATAGTTTAATCCCACTGGGAATCTGGTCTGTAGCTCCAGGATCCAGTATGCCTCTCTAATCCTATTTTCTCCCAATCACCTTCCCTTTGTCACACTTTGAACACTTTTTATCAGGGATTTTGGGAAGAACACAATACAGTATTCCTGGTAGTATTTTTTAATTTTTACGGTGGTCACTGTGTGGTATAAATGACATGGTTACTTTGGTTATTACGATTTCAGCAATTTCAAATTTATTTTAGGTTTTACTATTTTTACACAATAAAAACACTTATTTAAAAAAGAATACACATTCTTGCATCACCATTCTCTGAGACATAACTATTTTATTTTTCTGTTTATGGATCTATGTAGGGCATAGTTGGCAACTTTCGAAAATGAAAAAGCAGGAGGATTTAGTGGGCGGCGCGCTATGCGCGCCGCGGCAAAAATTTGCATGGACACGCCCATCTTGTTGGTATGCCACGCCCCTTCAAAAAAAGCCACCCCCCCCACCTAACTGCATAACGGCTTTGGAAGAAAGCCAGGTAGATGCCCTTATAGCCAGGTATTAGCCCCCCATAAACCAGGTAGTGCCCCTTACAGGCCGGTAGATGCCCCCTTGTAGCCAGTAGATGCCCCCTCTGTAGCCAGGTAGAGCCAAATTTGTTTGCCAGGTAGTGCCCCCATCGGTTTGCCAGGTAGATGCCCCCCATTGTTAGCCAGGTAGGTGCCCCCATTGTTAGCCAGGTAGGTGCCCCCATTGTCAGCCAGGTAGGTGCCCCCATCTGTTTGCCAGGTAGTGCCCCATTGTTTGCCAGGTAGATGTCCCCTCTGTTGCCAGGTAGATGTCCCCTCTGTTAGCCAGGTAGTGCCCCCATCTGTTAGCCAGGTAGTGCCCCATCTGTTAGCCAGGTAGTGCCCCCATCTGTTTGCCAGGTAGATGCCCCCTCTGTTGCCAGGTAGATGCCCCCTCTGTTAGCCAGGTAGTGCCCCCTCTGTTAGCCAGGTAGTGCCCCCATCTGTTAGACAGGTAGTGCCCCCATCTGTTAGCCAGGTTAGTGCCCCCATCTGTTAGCCAGGTAGTGCCCCCTCTGTTGCCAGGTAGTGTCCCCTCTGTTGCCAGGTAGTGTCCCCTCTGTTGCCAGGTAGTGCCCCCATCTGTTAGCCAGGTAGTGCCCCCGTTGTTGCCAGGTAGTGCCCCTCTGTTTGCCAGGTAGTGCCCCCTCTGTTTCGAGTTAGATGTCGCCTCTGTTGCCAGGTAGTGCCCCCTCTGTTGCCAGTTAGTGCCCCCATTGGTGCCTGGTAGTTGTCCCCTCTGTTGCCAGGTAGTGCCCCCTCTGTTGCCAGGTAGTGCCTCCTCTGTTGCCAGGTAGTTGCCCTATCTGTTAGCCAGGTAGAGCCCCCTAAAGCTAATAAAAATTAAATAATAAAATCCACTTACCTTACCAGGCTCCTGCAGCGTGGCCAGCTCCCGACCGATCTCTTCAGCGGTGCAGGGGGAAGTGAGAGCAGCCGCGCGTCACTCCCCCTGCAGCCGCGCGTCACTTCCCCCTGCGCCGTTGACCTGTATGTACGGCGCACACAACCGGCGCCGTACATACAGGAGAGGAGGGAGGAGGGAGCGATCCCTCCTGCCTCCTCCCCGCACAGTGAGACCGCGGGCGGGGCGTGAGCGGCCGCTGCACCCGCCTGTAGGAGCGTCCCGCGGCGCAGAGTAGCGCACCAGCGCTACTCTTGCGCCGCGGTAATTTAAAGGACCCCCGCCGCCTGCAGGCGGCGGGAGGAATGCCAACTCCCCCGGGAGGGCGGGAGGGGACCCCAAATAGCGGGACCCCCCCGCCAAAAACGGGAGAGTTGGCATGTATGATGTAGGGGCTTCTGTGTGGGTTGAGTTGCCATTTTCATTTTAACCATTTTGGGGGTCACATCACTTTTTGACATGTTTTTAGGAGGTAGAATTGAGGAAATACAGCAATCCTGGTAGTGTTTTTTGTTTTTTACAATGTTCACCAGGCAGTATACATTACATGTTATTTTGACTCTGCTGGCAATTAAAATGTTTTATTGTGTAAAAAATGTTTATGTATGTTTATGCATTCGGATTTTTTTATTTTCATTTTTCTGTATACAGAGATGTGTAAGGGCTTTTTTTGCAGAGTAAACTGAAATTTTCATTAGTACCACCACTAAGAGCAAGTTATTTTTGTTTTATGGATAGAAATCATATGCTGATCATAAAAAATAGGTTCATCTTCAGTGACCCTATGCTTGTATATTAGGGAATTCCGTATACAGAAATTCTCTACTATCCCTCTATTACTAGTATTGCCGCTTTATGAGCAGCAGTTTGGTTTTTGTCACTTTTTAATCACTTTTTAGTCAATTTAATGTGCAGCGGGATGAATAAAAATGGCAATTTTGCCATTGTTTTTTTTCTTTTTTTGACGGTGTTCACAATGCAGGTTTAATAGCATGACAGATTTATATATTAGGTTGTTATAAAAATGTGTACCTTTTTATTTTTGATCTTTTTTAGTTGATTGACATTCGTAATGGAAAAAGGTCGTCGTATGTGTATTACTTTAATTTTTTGTGTCTTTTACTCTTTTTTTATTCTTTTACATTTTTTTTACTTGTGTCTATAGGTCACTTGACTCAGGAATCTCTAGATTGCTGTTACACCACATAACAGTACATGACTGTACTACTATGTATTGCAGCTGTCAATTACTATGCATGGTGATGTCATATGCAACCTGGAAGCCTAACAAAGGAAGCCATCGACACCCCACAATCGCACATTGGGGTGCCGATGGAGATAGAGAGTGCCCCTTCTTTCTATCATTCCTTTTAGATGCATGGTCGCAATTGACCACGGCATCTAAGGGGTTAATCGATGGCAACAGGAATAAGCTCCAGTCCCAGCCAATAGCGGATGAAGTCAGCTGTAGCATACAACTGGTTCCATGTGCTTATCATTTGAGCTCTGCTTGTGAGCCCGCCTGATGATCATGACATACCAGTACATCAATTTGCGAAACCCTTACCGACCATGAGGTACTGGTATGTCATAAATTGGTAAAGGGTTAATAAAAATATATTAACAGTACAATTGTGTGTATTAGTTTAGCTTATATATGTTTCTCTATCATTTGGATTTAGCATTTGTGCTATTTTGATAAAAAATTTAAAAAGTTATGGCTGGGATGTGGTGACACAAAAATGACTTATCTTTCCAAACAATGTTTTTTTTGGTGCAAGAGTACTAAAACATAAAAAGTACACTTGTTTGTTATCGCCACATTTGTATTGACCTGTACAATAAAAATATTATATTTTACCACATACCAAACATCAAATAAAATTCGAAGAAAATTGGCACTGCAGTACTTAAATTACATGTAATCCAAAATACTGCTATTGAAAAAAACTTATTCTGCAAATAACAACCCCTCATTAAAACTTAGGGCTTTTCCCCACCGCAAAGGTCATTGGTCGGTTTTTCAAACGGTTTGCGGTTTTACAACCCATCTGAAAACCGACATGCAAAACTCACCATAGACTTTAATATAAAATCCATTCAGCAGTCCCCACTGCACGGATTTTCCACCAGATGGTTTTTGACACCGTCGGCGGTCCGAAAAACTTAGAACTTGTTCAATCTTCCGCCTGGTTTTCGGACAGAACATGAACATGTGGGTGTGAAGGGAGACGGCTTGAATCCGCAGACCCTAGACAAAAGCCGCACCCCTGCGTGCCAAAAAAAGACTAAATATCGGCCGGGAAATCCGACCGGTATTTGGTCTTTGCCGTGTAAATGCACCCTTAAAGGGAATGTGTCATCAAAAATGACTTGTTTAACTCACATTTTTATGTTCAACAAATTTTTTTTAAGAATTTTTGGTTATATTTTTATTTTTATTATCCATATAACTTTTAATATTTTTTAATAATTCTTAAGTCCTGCACTTTTCACTTTGGCCACTAGGCCTAATAATAGTCTAACACTTCCTGTTCTGTACAGAAAGATTCTCAATTGTCTGCTCACTATCAGCACAAAAAGGGTCAAACTGAAAGGAGACACCAGTCACAAGAGGAGATAGTCACAGTTCACTCTTTCCCCTCCCTATACACTGATGTCTTCCCAGGTCACAGAGCTTGCCTAGAAAACTCTCCTATAGAAGTGAATGGGACTGAGTCAGTCTTAAGTCTCCTATGTGCATGAAGCTACTGTAAAGCATCTCTCTGACTGCTGTTAAAAGCAGTGCAAACAAGGCCTAGTGGCCAAAGTTAAAACTGCAAGATTTAAAAATAATTAAAAAATATTGAAAGTGATATGAAAAAAAAAACAACAAAAAATTCCTAAAAAATGTGTTTAACATAAAAATGGGACTTAAACAATGACACATTTTTTGATGACACATTTCCTTTAAGATCCAAACACGCTTGGTCATTAAAAGGTTAATTACAAAAAAAAACAATTTAAATAAAAGGTCATTTTCTGTTAATTAGGTTTTCTTTAATTCCTTAAACACAGTTGAGTCACATTATTATGACCAGTAGCTAATATCCAGAATAACCATTATGTGCAGCACAGACAGCAAACTGCTAGACAGGCTGGAAGTGACTCAGTAAGATCCTGGTAGGTTGTCACAGGTGTCCGGTGCCATGCTGACTGTAGGGAGTGTGGGGGAAGAGCCATAGAGCAAACCCACAGGTGATCCCACAGATACTCAATTGGGTTCAGGTCTAGGGAGTTTGGGGCCAGGGTAGTACTTGAAAGTCTTGGTTAGGCTCTTTCAATTAATGTCTGACATTTCCAGCTGCTTTGTTTGCTGGAAGATCCTATCCACCCTAGGGATGTCAATAAGCATGTATGGGTTTACATGACCTGCTAGCGACGGGTTCATGAGTGGGCCCAAAAAATGCCACAAAAAACAATCCTCAGACTATAACACTGGCACCACTAGCTTGTATTCTTCTAGGGTATTCTCTGATGTGTCTCATCTGACACACCAAGCTCCATCCATTTCATGAATCATTAAACGTGACTCATCAGATAAAAATTCAAGCCTTTTCTGCCAATACAACTTCGTTAGCAGTGACATCCATCTGCTTCAAAGCCCCATACAGAATAGGGTTCGTGACAGTGTTGTTTTAGACACACTTTTGGTAGCCCTCTGGATTATTTTGGTAATGAGATGCTCCACTGTAGCGTGTTGGTCCATCCTTGTACAACTTCACAGTCGATGTTCACCTCTCACATCAATGGCTGGTGGTGTTCAGCAGTTTCCACTTTGTTTATTCACAATGGTGCCTTTGTCCACTCACAATGCTTTTTTTTCCATAGCAGCATGTGAACAGTTCACAAACCGTGCAGTTTCAGAAATACTACCACCCTTGGCTCAAAAACTAATAATCATCTCTTTTTTCAACTCTAATAAATGCACTTTTACCCATGACTGCAATGAGAGCTATATGTGCAGACAGCCTATCATACATCTTCCCACCAAGCCAGCTCACCACTTGTGACTTCCTTCATGAGTTATGATTTTGAAAGTAAGAAGTGATCAGCCTAGACATAGGAAGGTGCAACTTTCTTAATGGTTTGGAAAGTTTACCAATGTTATGTTCAGTTTGCCGCAAAGCGGCTGTTAGTTGGGCGCTATGATATTTTTATTGGAAGGACCAGTTTAGGGTCCTTAAAATTTCTAACATGTATGTTAACTTTGTTTGTTTTATTCTCCGGGCTCGCCTCCAGGGCCACTGATGATGGGTCCTCAACGTGTGGTTTCCCCAGGGCAGTTCATGGGCAATGGTGTGGACGTCGCCTGTCGCTCGCTGGGACGATGGGAGCGTCGCTGTTTATTATTGAATACCTTTCCGCAGGCTGGGTGAGTGGGGTGACATGACACGGGACCGGAATGGGAGTGTCCCCCCGGACAATAGCCCACTGCGATTACTCACCTGGAATGTTGCGGGTCTTAATAGTCCCATTAAACGGAAAAAAGTAGTTGTTCACCTTAAAAAATTAAAGCCGGATAAAAATTTTCTTCAAGAGACCCACTGGAAGAAAGGAAATGGATTAGGTCTTAGGAGTCCTTGGTTGGGGTCATGTTATGCGGCAAACTTTTCCTCAAAATCGAGAGGGGTAGCAATCCTGTTTCGTAGGGGCTTGTATCCTATAGTTGAGGAGGAGGTAAGGGATGAGGGGGGCCGGTATTTATTGTTGAAAATATCTTTACAGGGTGCCAGTTATACTCTTCTGAACATTTATGTTCCTAACTTGCCAAACACTAATTTTTTTGCCAAACTGAATAATCTTTTGCTATCTAGGGGTGACTCCAAGGTTATAATTGGAGGGGAATTTAACGCTTCTCAATGTCCCATCTTAGGACAACACAGAATCAGGGCATCTCCCAAGCCTCTAGAGATATCCTTCACCTAATAGATTCTAATGCACGCTGTGATCCGTGGAGGACGCTGAATGCCGACTCGAGGGAGTACACTTTATACTCCTCGGTGCACCGGAGTTTTTCTAGAATAGATCATTTTCTTATTTCACTGTCATTATGGGGTTCTATAATAGACTCTGCCTTGCACGCTATAGCTGTATCGGACCACGCGCCGGTGACGTTGTCAATCCAGTGCCTAACCTCAAATACACAAACTAAGTTCTGGCGATTCCCAACCTATCTCTCTCAGTCTGAAGACTTCAGGTTTTTTCTACAAACCCAGTGGGCTAATTATCTGGACGATAATCTAGTGCACTTGGAGGATGCGCCGTTGTTCTGGGCTGCTGCGAAGGCGGTGCTCCAGGGTCATGTTATCAATTATGTGTCGCGCAGGAGAAGAGAGGCTCAGGATAAATTTCAGAAGCTACATACTATTCTGTTACTGGCCCAAAGAGAGATGGCTGCATGCCCATCCTCGACCGTGGAATCAACGTATAGAGAGGCTAAGGAAGTTCTGGATTCATATGTTCAGGGCCAAGCTAATTGGCTGGTAAAGCTAACTCAGAATAAATATTTTCGGGGAGCTAATCATTCGAGCCAAATGCTAGCTCATTTAATTAAGACACAGCGCACACGCAAGCCAATAGCATCCTTGAAGAATCCATCCTCTGACAAACTACATTCAAACCCGGGGGAAATTGCCCAAATACTTACGGATTTCTTTGAAGAAATTTATTGGGCCCCTCCCACAGACATGGACAAAATTAATGCGTTCATATCCTCGGGACACCTTCCAGGCCTCAGCGAGGATCAGCGGGAGATGCTGGACAGTCCCTTTACAGAGGCGGAAGTAAACGCGGCCATAGCCTCCTCTTCCAACAAAAAGTCGCTGGGCACGGACAGTGATAGCAACGAATTCTATAAAATTTTATCAGCGCAGGTGGCACCGACCCTAACGGCCCTATATAATTCAATCTACCAGGGTCGGGGAGCAGTGGATACCTTTCTAGAATCATGCACAATCTTACTCCCGAAACCAGACAAGGATCCGCAGCTAGCTAAAAATTAGCGCCTCATCGCACTATTGAATTGTGATTATACGTTTTTGACAAAAATTTTAGTGACACGAATTCAACACTTCTTTTCATCAATAGTACACCCAGCAGGCTTTGTGAAAGGTCGCCAATCGGTTAGAAATATTAGGACAGCTATACAAGCGACGGTCAAGGCTGGGGATCGATCCTCCGAGACTCTAATGCTTTTGACCTCGGTTTCATGGCCCTTTTTGTTAGCTACACTGACCAATAGGAATTTTGACCCGAGATTCAGAGACTTTGTGGCCTATACCCAAGAGGGCTCCCACATCTTACTTTTGATAAACGGTCTATTGATGACCCCCATATATGCCTTTAGAGGCACCAGACAGGGCTGCCCGCTGTCTCCACTGCTCTTCGACCTTGCTCTGGATCCTTTGTTGTATCACTTACAGCCAGGGAGTGTAGGTGGGGGACAATCGGATCTCACGCAAATTGTGGACCTGGCTGCATTTGCCGATGATGTTCTCTTGGTGTTGAGAAACCCGAGGGTGACTCTACCGGGGGTCCTGCAGACTCTCCAGGAAGTGTGCTCTCTCTCAGGGTATCATATAAATATAGACAAAACTAATGCAATGATCCTAAGGGGGCCAGCAAGGCCTACCCGGGCGCATTTATATCCCTTTCAGTGGTGTGTTTCAAAGATGCCATACTTCGGCGTGACAATCACTAGAAATCCCTGCCATCTCTACAGAGAAAATGTCTCTTATGTTGGGGCCATGGAGAGGAGATTGGCGTCATGGAGGCAGTTGCCTCTCTCTTATGTGGGCCGGGGAAATCTGGATAAGCTGGTGGAGTTTCCCAGACTTCTCTATCTCTTACACTCACTCCCAGTATATTTGACATCAAGGGACGAGACGTGTATCAATGCGCTGATTCAAAGTTTCATATGGAAAGGCAAGAGGCCCGGGTGCCATTGTTAGTCTTGCAGCAGCCCAGAACGAATGGAGGTATAAATCTACTTAATGTGCGCACATATAATGTGGCGGCCCTATTGAGAATAACAATGGACTGGTTGCAGGGATCGGAAGTTTTCACAGATAGTCGGGTAGACCAGGAGTCTATGGGTAGGTTGTCACTTCCGGATTTTCTGCATATGCCATACCACCTAATCTTGGAAGATATTAGATTAAATCCTCTTATTATAACTGCGTGGAGGGCTTGGCAGAAGATGAGAGGCAAACTTAAACTGCACCCACAGGCTTCTTTGTTCCGCACATTCGTGGGCAATCCAGATTTCCAAGGGGGCACCTCTCATAGAGAATTCTATGCCTGGAAAGAGGCAGGCATTACTTCGGTCTACCAATTCTTGGATGAAAACTCCAACAAGCCACACACGCTGGAAGCCCTCAAAGCATTGTTTCCTCAGGCGGGAATTTCCTTCTTTGTCTACTTATGTGCACACAGCTATGTGTCCAAACTCATTCCACACACTGCACCTGGGGAATGGAGCTCAACGATACGCAAATCGTTGTCCCACAGTGCACTAGAGAGGGGTTTGACCACCCATTTTTATAAACTATTACATGTCACGCTGGACTACTCCTTGACAAATATGGCACGTACTAAATGGGTTGGAGATGATCCTACCCTGGAACTCCCTAATCTACTTAGGGCTCTCAACAATAGTCGCAAATTCTTATCTTCCAGCAGATACTGGGAAATGTCCCTCCAGCTCTATCATCGAGCTTATATTACCCCAGTCAGGGGTCATAGAATGGGGGTTTTTGATACAGATCACTGCTTTCATTGTAGGACCCCAGGAGCAGACATTTTCCACTGTCTCTAGAGTTGTCCATAGTCCAGGTTTTTTGGAGGCAAGTGATGATCTTCACTAGAACGCACTTAACTAATTATGTCCCTGATAACCCGTTGTGGGCCATTTCTGGCCACATAGATGTTCGGAGGACTCCGTGTGCACCGGGGGGGTAGAAAACTCCTCTACATGGTATCGGCGGCATGTTATAAGACCATCCTAAATACATGGATACATGAATCTCCCCCTCCGCTTAAAATGTTTTTAGAAAAACTTTCTTTCATAATGAAAATGGATTGGGTGGAGGCGGCAGGGAAAAAGGAGCGGTTCTTTGAGGTTTGGAAGAGCTTTATCCCTTTGTTACCATTAAGAATTCAGAATGCCATCAGAGACTGCTTTAGTCTAACCTCGTGGTTTCAAACACAGGTATTACTGGGCGACCCACCACTGTAACGCGAGTATCACGACTATCTGACGAGTGAGAGGGAGCATTGGGATCTATGCGCGGGGGGAGGTGGAATGTATTTCTTGCCCTACTTTCGGATGGGAGCTTTGGATCTGGTGATCCATACGAATCTTGAATAAGGGGGCTGAAGCGCGTGATTGCTTTGAAGAGCGGGTGGTGGTGGAGGCGAGCTCGGAGAATGGGGGAGGGGGATTCTGTGGATAGACAGGCTGCATTTTGTGACAGATTTGATGTGTTGTTATATTTTAACCACCAATAATAAATTGCAACAATGTCATTTTCCCTTTTCGGTTGCATGTAGGGTAGTTTGTGTTGGGGGGAGGTAAAGAAGAAAAGCATTGCATTTCGGGGTGTATCATTGTAGTCCTGCTGATTGGATGGTTGTTTTCATTGTATCTTTTTGAATTTCACTAGATTGGTTTATGTACTCATTGTATGCTCTGGAATGCTTAAAGGGGTTGTCTCACTACATTGATTCATCTTACCTCAGTCCTGTTGTCTTGGTTTCATTTTGAATTTACTGGCTTCTATTTGGCTGCAGTAGAAGCCAGGTCTGTAGCTATAGCAACCAGTGCTGGCAGCCTATCATGAGAGATTGAACAGGTCTGTAGCTATAGCGACCTGAAGAGCTGATGCAGCCCATACAAGAGGGGATATCTAGGAAAGGTAGGACACTGTTAATGGACATAAAATTGCAAAGTGACTTGTTTTTGCAAGATCTTTAACATAAAAAGCAATCCTTGTAGTGAGACAACCCCTTTAATAAAAAGATTTAAAAGAAAGTAAGAAGTGGTTATAATAATGTGACTTAACTGTGTACAGTATGTTTGTATTAAGCGGTGAATATAAGTTTTCTTCTTAAATGCAAAGACGATAAATTTTGTTTTAATAAAAGTAGTCTTTATAGATAAGGTTTTTTATGATATCGCACTTATAATTGAAGTATTGTATCTTTATCATTTCAATATTATAATTACGCTGGCTCATTAAACTCGCTTTCTCCAGCACCTTCACTTTCATTGTTCACATATGTAAATTGACTGAATTGAATTGATCTTCCTTGCACAAATCTTCATTTACTGAAAGAATAGAGCAAAGTATATCATAGAGAGCTTCCATATTACTTTAAATTACAGGATGCATACAGCATTACCAGTGTAGAGCATTGGCTTGTCTTACCATATGATGGTACTAATTCATACTAAAACAAACACGACAAGAGTGCCAAAAGCTCCTCTTCACCACCTTCATGCCCTACAACGTAAATTGACACGGCAGTGGCAACGTGAAGGGAGTAGGCGCTGTTGCTCCTACCCCACTTATATCGGTTTTTCCCTAGCTGTTAATTACAGCTGACACTCACTGCTAACTTCAGGGTCCCTTCTATTAAATCCTTTTCCCCCCAATACGGGACATGTCACGGGGTTTGAAAATAATGGGGAATGGTGCTGTTCCTCTCCCCAATCGCGGGGGCCAAGTGATTTCCAGGCATCAGAACTAAAAAAGGTTTCCAAAACTGCCATTTTACGTTCCTTTCCTGCAATAGCAAAAGTATGGAACCCTCATCTTGGTTAAAAACCTTCTTTTAATAGGCAGAATATAAATGCAACTTGAATATAAATATACAAGTTTAAAAATAAAGCTATTTAAAAAAATATAAAAAATTATTTAAAAAATTGTGTAATAGTAAGACCAAATATAATACTTCATTTATACTGAACAGTGAAATCCATAAATGCTTAAAGCCTGCAAATTTGACATAATTCCTTTTTTTTCACCTTCCACCCAGTACATTCTATGGTAGGTCAATGGCAGCATTAAAAAGTACATCTTGTCCTGCAAAAAACAATCCTTTATACTACAATTTAGGCAGAAAAATAACAGCGGGAAGGAAAAAAACACAAATACAAAAGCTACTTACACAAGTGCAACTTTCAGACACTTATGGTGTGTTCCTAGAGCTACAGACATAACTTAACATTAGGGAGCCCCATAGCACAGCCTGGAACCTGTTGTCTCTTCATCCTATTTGTTACAGGATGTTGCTTTTATTTCAGAAGTCCATTTACAATGGATTTATCAGTTTAGACTCAAAAAAGCCTTTTTTCCCCTTTTACACAACACGTCATGCATTTATAGTGCTATGTAGTTAATGCAAAGTGCTATACATGTATGGCTGCGGAAAAGGATATGTATGGATACAAAATTATCAGCATGTTAAAGAATAGGGCAGCCCCCAATTACAAAACCCAATTTAAAATCCAGCTTGTACAAAAGGGGTTTCTCGCTACAATGATTGGTTTTTTAATTTAAAAAGACTTTAAAAAACAAGCGCTTTGCAATATATGTTCATTCAAATGCCCTACTGTTTTGGTAGCCCTGTTAGTATTACTAATAGCTTCTCAAATCTCATACCCGCCGACTTTTTATCCTTATCTTACTGGCTGTCGGGTTGATGACTCTCCCCTTTTGAAGACAGGTCTGAGCGAGAGCCCCTCCCGCACAAAGCTTCTGATGGAAGGAGGGGGAGGAGGACCGGGCGTCTGTGCCGGTTAAACCCTTGGTCCCTGCTTCCCCTGCTCTTAACAATAGAGTGACAGCAGTGACCCTGTCTGTTACTAAAATCATGAATGTTTTTGGAACTGTGACTATACTATACTATACGTCAGGGGGCATTTGAAATTTTATGTTCCCCTGTTTTTGGGACAAAACCTGATTTAAGTAACACTCCCTTTTTGTTGCTGGAGATGTGGGATTTGTAAAGCTAAGAGGGATATGGGAACATTTGCACCTCTCTGCTCTATTGCCAAAAAATTCACACTCATGTCAGCCCCTCCCGCAACAGACCTAGCAGACACCACGGGGAACTTGAAGCAAACCCCCCCCCCCCCCTGTATAGAAGTTACGTAGCTCCTGTGTGCTGATGGGGGGGGGAGAGGGAGCAGAACAAACAGCCCAAAAAAGCACGCCCCTCAGTTCAATTAAACCCGGGACATGACACTGAAACTTTGTAATGAACAAAACCCTTTAAAGAATCCCCCTCATCCCCAAACACACAAAATTGATTAAGAATTATAAAACTTTTTTCAAATCAAGTCATTGCAAACCAGAGGATTTTCCCCCGGGTTTTAAAAAGGGGAACAGGTTTTACTTTCACTTTGTAACTCAGGAGAATCTTATCGTTCTGTTGGGAGATACCAACTGCGCAGAGGGAGATGAGGGCATACATGCTTGTACAGGGTCATCTGAGGGGGACATGTCTGAAAACTATCTTGGTCTAAGACTTTTCTTGTTGCCCATAGCAACCAATCAGCGTTCCCCTTTCATTTCATATAGAGCTCTGAAAAAATTAAAGGGGTGCTCTGATTGGTTGCCATGGTCAACAAGAAAAGTCTTAGACCAAGACAGTTTTCAGACATGTCCCCCTGAGTGTCTCACTACGTACAGTACAACAGGCACAGCGTATAATGTAATACTGAGGACATAGTGTGACAGATTATAACTGTTGCTTCAGCCTCCTCATCCATAGAACACAGGCATCTATATCACACTGCTGCTGGTGTGCACATGATGTAGACCTACAGGCTCCCCCCTGCACAGTGGATTCTCCCAGCTCAGAGGCAGGAGATTTGATACAACTGTCAACATTATCATCCATCAATCAGTCAGGTGCCAACTTGGCCCAACTTCAGAGCTGTCTTAAAGGGCTAGTGTATTTTTTTTTTTTTTTTTTTAAGACAGAATTACAGGTGAAATGGTTTGATTTTCCTAATGAAGCATATTTGAGAAAGTGTTTGTAATTTAGTCTTCTGGTACTTCATGAGGTTTCTCTGAAGGTGATAGGTCCTCTTTAAGAATGGAAGCTATTGTTGGGCATAACTCAGAGTGCAACGTCAGAGCATCAGTCAAGGCCCATTTAGTTTAAAGCAACAAAAAATAGCGTCATCAGCATGTCTAAACACTCCAACATTTGTTATTCCAGGTGGTACCAGTGCAACATTTTGGCTCCAAATAGCCTTTCTCAAGCTTGCGAAAGCTTTTTGGACATGCTGATGTCACTTTTTTTGTTCCTGTGGATTGATTACATTGGACTTGGACTGTCCAGTTGCGGTAGTTCTGTTGCAGTTCTGCTCCTTTGTTTTGTAATATGTCATATGACAGCTTTTTTTGTACTGCTCTACTTTTCAAATTGAAAGTCCATTTACTTTATTCCCACGTGCCTTGCTCTCTCATGCTCCTTTAGCATTGTTGTATGTTGCAGGCACTTGTACATGTGCTGCCAAACATCATATAACCTGTAGAACACCTACCCGGGCCGAAACATTCTATATGGACTCAAAACATTGCCACTTGCAGTATCTCATTTGATTGTTGCACCAATATTTACTATACCTGTTAATCTGCAGTGGATTGCAAAAGGGGTATTTCTACCCCTTAAACATTTTCTCATTTTTAAATGTTACAGCCCAAACACAAAAAGCAACACAAAGTTGCAAGGATTTGTAATGTGTAAAGTAAAGATGGGGCTCTGATCAGATGAGAGCAAAATTTTAATTTGTGCCCTAAATGCCAAATGCTATGTGTAGAGTGAAGCCAACACTGCACATCACTGTGAACACACCGCCCCCACCGTGAAGCATGGTGATGGCAGCTTCAGCAGGGAGTTAATGAGAAGATAGATAAAGCTAGATACAGGGCAATCCTGGAGAAAAACCTGTTAGAGACTGCAAAATACTTTAGGCGTAGGTTCCCCTACCAGCAGGAAAATGACCCTAAGGCCTCGTTCACACGGCTTATTTTGCCGCGGATTGGCGCCGTAACTGCGCGCACGGATTAGCGCTGCAGTACGGCGCCAATCCGCGGCAGCAATTACGGTAATCCACTGCTCCAATGCATTGTCTATGGGGCCGGGAGCGGCGCCCCCGCCGCGCTCCGGCCCCGCCCCCCGCCCCGCCCCGCCCCTTATTCACGGCGGATTTGTGAGCTCAATACGGCTCACAAATCCGTCGGGAATAAGCCGTGTGAACACGGCCTAAACATACAGCCAAAATTACAATGGGAGGGTTTAAATCAAAGTATATTCATGTGTTTTTGATCAGTGCAGTATTCACTTTGATATGCAACCTGGTCTGGTATTTTACCATTATGTGTATTCAGGGGCAAAGCTAAAGACTTAAGTACCCTGGTGCAAAACTGCAGCTTGGGCTCCCTTATCCCCAGACAAAGCCTGTGGATCACTACTTTTCAACAACAGGTTCCATACTTGATGTGATGGATGTCTGTGGCATTGTGCATTTGTTTTTCAGGTTTAGTTTTTGTTGGAGTTTACACTGAACAGTTTAATTGACTTGTTACCTGTGTTCTGCATGTCAGTAACTATACAAGGGTCACATAATCACCGCATCTCAACACTATTTAGTGACTAATACCACCATAATGTTTCTGACCAAACCAGTATACCAAGACCAATAATACCAATAACAAGGACCAAATACTACCCCACATATCACTACCATATAATGACTAATACCTCATACTGTTACTGACCAAACCAGTATAGTAAGACCAATAATACCAATAACAACAATATACAAAGACCAAATAATACTGCAACATCATGATCACATATCACCACCATTAAGAGAGTGAATAAAATCACTGAACTGTTACTGAATATAAACCATTACACTAAGACCACTATTACCACCATACAGTGCCTATACAGTGGTAGATAGCAGTTGTACACAGGCTCTCTGCAGACATATAACTGATTACAGTGCAGTTACATCCAGTGACCGACAGATGACATCTTCTCTGATGAGAGTCGTTCTCTTTCCTTTTTTTCCTCCATGCTGTCCAGGCCATCATGACGTCTTCTCCTGGCCACAACTCATCCCTGCAGAATTTACCACACAAATGTGTTAGACTTCTCACTTTTCCTGCACTTCCCTACCAATTCCCAGCTCTGTACAGTACAAACTCCATATCCATAGCACCCCAAATGGTGATATGCCCCTTTTGGTACCCCACACAGCAATTGTGCCCCAAATAATGAAAGTGCCCCAAGCCAATTATAGGGCTCCATTTGTGCAACTAGTAGGCAGAGACACACCCCATATAGTAGGAAACCTCCCAAATTAGGCAGGCAGATCGGTAGATGCCCCCTTTAAGTAGGTTAGACTCTAGAAATTGGTAAGTCAGATAAGTTAACAGACTCTTCCTATTAAGTAGGTAAAGTCCCCCTTTGGTATAGGGTTTCCCTCAGTAAGTATGTATATTGCCCGCCCCCAATAGTTAGATACATAGGGTCCTCCAGTAGAGTTTGGTATAAAGGGTCTCTTCGGTAGGTAGGTATATAAGGCTCCCCCAGTATGTAGGTACATAGGCCCTCCAATAGGTAAGTACATAGTCCTCCCTTTTCAGTAGGTAGGTATATAGGAACCCAAGTAGGTAGGTTTATAGGGCCCCTTCTAATAGGTGGGTATAGAGGACCCCCTTTAGTAGGTAGATATATAGGGCCCTCTCAAGTAGGTAGGTATATATGGCCCCCTAGAAGTTAGGTAGGTATATAAGGCTCTCCCCTCGTATGTAGTTGGTATACAGACCCCCCTTATAAAAATAAAATAATACTCACCTTTCCTCTGTTTCCTCTCTGAACTCCTCTCTTTGAATAAGGAATGGGCAGCGTGATATCGTCACGCCACCTGCTCCAGGATGCCACTTCAGCTACTACAAGGCCATAAGCCTAACATTAGGCAGAGCAGGCGGTGCAATGACAGCACATCGCAGAACCTGTGCCGCATCATCTAGAAGGTAAAAAGACTGTACCTGAGCCGCTGCCTTCACCATGCATGTGGAGGCTATGATCGCTGCATCGCTAGTCTATGTGACACAGTGATGCAGCTGTGTGGTGATGGTGGCCCGTGGGTCCCCTAGCTCAAGGACCAAGTTGCAAGCGCGAACGCTGCATCCTCTGTAACTACGCCACTGTGTGCATTATGTATTATGTCACTACATGGCTTATATCAGTGCTTCTATAATGGCAGCCTAAGATTTGACCCGGATTGTAACAGTGAGTGTACACCTGTCGATTTGTTGATTTTGTGATAAGGGGTTTCTGTGTGCAAGCTTTACTTTTTAGTTTGTGGCGATAGTGTTGTTTATTTTAGAAAGTGGTGAGGTACGAAATTCAGAGCGCGGAAGTATGTATGTGAGGGTTTTAGGCCAGTGCTGTTTTTCACAGCCATTGCTTGTACAGTGCAGGCAGAGCAGCAGGAAGTGGAGCTAGCTCGAGTCCTGGCTGTTTACCCCCTTGATGTGACAGCCAATAGGAACGGCTGCATCTAGGTGATTAAAAGTAGGAGGGTCGTTGCAGGGTGCCGATGGTTGGCATGGGAGCCAGAAGCCAAACAAGGGCCAACTGGCTTGCCATGTACAAAAATCTATTAGGTCCTGCCACAGACAGAGTCTAATAGACTGTTGGGCAGATTTATCAATGGTGTCTAATGCTTAGACAGAGTAAAGTTAGGCTAGACAGTCTTACAATGCGCCGCATTTATCATAGATCTGGCACAGGTTATAACCGTCTACTCTAATTTTACACCATTTTAAAGTTGGCTTAATTTATGTCACTAACTGAGGCAAAAATGTTGGTACATTTTGGCGTACACAGAGCACACAAAGTTATGCCCTATGAATTCACGTCCCGTTTTTCAGACACGACACAGAAGTGTCTAGAAACTGTCTAAAATTGTAATTGTAAAGTGCTGCAGAAAATTTGGTGCTATATAAATAAAGATTATTATTAAAACACATCATATATGTGGTGTAAAACATGTACAATGTTACTTTTGCCGCAGCTAGTAACAGAATTCTGGCAAAACTGTCTTGATAAACGTGAACCTGTGTGTCTTAGACATAATACATAGCAGTGTATTATTGTATTTCTATGTATTACAAAAGCGATTGCATAGTCTTTTCCCATAGTGGGACAAAATAAAAAAAGAGGAAAAAAGTTTGAGTGTTTCAATAAATAAAAAAAAACACAAAATCCCTTTTTCTCTCTAAAAAAAAAACTTTCATACAAAAGAATAAAAACATAAAATAAGATACATGACAAGTGTCTTCACATCTGTAATTCTTCACTCAAACGAATAAAAAAAAATGCCAGAATTGCATTTTTTGGTTATATAAAATAAAAAGTGATCACAAATTCTTAGTACTGCATATTTATAAATGTGTCCCATTATACGCCAAAAATAGTCTCAGCCATAACACTTTGAAACTGGTATGGATTTGTATGAAATTTTCTCGTCAAATTTTGGCACATTTCTGAGGCATTGTATAATTTTGATGTGACATGCTCCTGCATCTTTGGCACATTTAAAACTGTTGTGTCTGGCACAGAATGCACCAAGTTTAGGTGTACAACTATTCATACCTATATAGAACAGAGCTTCGACAGGTTTTTTTGGCTCAAAGAACACAGCCCCATTCATACATGTCAACTATTGAGATTGCTGTGTCCCGATCACTTAACATGGCAACTGAAAGCATGTTTTCCTGCCCAGACAGGAAGTAGTAAAACTACCATCTTTGTACACCCTAATACATTGTTTATACAACGCACTAGGCTAATATAAAGCACCCTTTGGTGACTTAATGCTTTATATATATATATATATATATATATATAATCAATTTTGGCATTTAGAATTTTTTTTTCTTCTATGGTGTTCAGTGTACAAGATAAATTAAGATATATTTTAATAGATTTTTTTTTATACATTTGTAATATGGCAAAAGGAGGGTGATTAGAACTTATTTATATATATTTATATATATATATATATATATGTATGTGTATATATATATATATATATATATATATATAAATAGCTCTAATCACACCCTCCTTTTGCCATATTACAAATGAATAAAAAAAAATCTATTAAAATATATCTTAATTTATCTTGTACACTGAACACCATAGAAGAAAAAAAAATTCTAAATGCCAAAATTGATAATTTCATATCCCCTAAAAATTGGAATAAAATTGATCAAAAAAGTTGCATGTATTCCAAACTGGTGAAAATAAAAAGTACACTTCAGCCTTCAAAAAATGCACCTCACTCAAGTCCATATGTGTTAGTTCAAAAAAGTTATTGGTTGCAGAAAATGTTGCAGCAGCAAAAATTTTAAAAATAGAAGATTTTTTTTTACGGTACCAAAACATAACAAAAACCGTACATGTTTGATATTGCTGGATTCGTATGAAACCTGTAACTGTAGAATACTGAGAACATATCATTTATATCGGAGAGTGAACAGCGTAAAAAAAAAAACCTCAACCATGGCACAAGTATGTTTTTTTTTTTTTCACATTTCGCCCCACTTAGATTTTTTTGCGGTTTCCCGCTATATACTATGGTACGGTAAATTACACCATTAGAAAGTACATCTTATCCTGCAAAATAAAATTCCTCATATGTATATGAAAAATAAAAAAGTTATGGCTCTTGTAAGGTGAGGAGGAAAAAATTAACGTGTCAACCAAAAAAATCCCTCAGGTCCTTAAGGTGTTTAAAGGGTTTTCCAAAAATGTAAAAATAGTTTTAATTGGGGCCAGGATGAGGAAAAAAGCTATATTTACCTGCCAGTACCCCATCACTGCCATTCTGGGGCTCCTTGGAATCTGCTCCGCTTCACTTCCGGTTCTTATTTCGACAGAGAATACAACATGAGTCTCTCCTGTGTGTCTGAACCCAGAAGTGAAGAGTAGTGCATCATCAGGGTGCGGCAGTGGCAGAGGACAGGCATTTAAGTATAACTTTTTTTTATGCATCCTGGCCTCATTTCAAATGAATTTTCTTCCACTGGGCAACCTCTTTAAACAAAATCACGTTTTTAATGTAACAATATTCTTAAAACCTGTTGTTGAAAGGTCTTGGTCCACAGCTGTGAAGAGGAGTCGTCTAGGGGAGAGGGGCCCAAACTGAAATTTTGCATCAGGGCCCATGAGCCTTTACATGATGCCTCTCCCTAGCCCTGGAGCTTTGCACCCAGTCAACCAGTATTCTACTCTGCACTGATGAGGGGCAAACCCCACAACAGCTGAATGTAGATGAGTATCTGGTTGACCCTAATCCTATTTACATTGAGTTGAATGTGAATTGAGGAATGCTACATCCAATAGGTGGCGCTGCAGAGTCCTAGTTAATTCTTATGATCCCTTTAGAATATAGCTAGCTAATTCATGTAATGCACTCTTGCTATAAATTGCTACATTACATACTGTCCCTAGTTTTTTCCACACTGCTCCTTTTCTGTTACTCATTAGCAGAATTATCTGAGTGCCTGGCAATGCCTGTCAGCAGCAAGCATTTAATGATGGCATATATCTGTATGATCTCATGATAAAACCATCACATCTCAGCAGCCATTTGCCTTTTTATCTTTCCTCTACATTTCTCAATAAAAGTCTTGTACCTGAAGTTTGCTCTGTATATATGAACTAATTAGGGTTGTAAGAGTCATGATACATATTGAATCAATCACTTCATGAATGACATATGCTATAAAAATGGTACATGCTTCATAAAATAGCTATAAATATCTACATTCTCCAGATTCACATGATACAACAAAGTAGAATCTTGATTTTTGCAGAAATATAGAACATTTCCAGAGCAGGTTAAACGTTAATGAATCCTCTTGCTGGAAATCTGCTTTGCCAGGGCAGCAACAGAATGGAAATGTGAGCTGGAACTTAAGGGAAAGGACCTTTCCTTGGCTTCATGCTTATAATAGTATATCCTGCTGCTAAAATATGTTTGATGTGAGATAGAAATAGCATTGGCAACCTGTGTGGTCTGTGCACTCCTTATTGTCAGAGACCTCTATAGCAGAATCCTATAAAAGAAATGGTTCTTAAAAGACATCAGCCCTGCATGAATGGAACAGAAGGAGGTGTGGGATAACCAGCAATAGAAATACTCTCTGTATATAATGATGGATCAGCATGGGAAGAGTCGATTCTATTCCATGTAAATGTCACTTAGGGCCCATTCACATCATTCTTGCGCCCCTGTTACAGCTATTCTTCAGGATGAAAAAGTATCCCAGATACTGTGGAGGAGATATAGCAAAGAATATGGCAAATTTAATCTCGTTCGGACTGTTACCTCTTTTTTCGTCAGTAGACGCTTGATGTGCCAGACACCAAAGCGTGCTCTGCTATGCTCACACCAGATCTGTAAGGCATGTAAGTACGCCCAGCATTCTAAAAGATTCAAATTCACACGGCGTTATTTGCTCAAGGGCCAGTGCCTAGTGGTGGCACCTTGCAAGAGGCAGCACCCATTTGTGGCCATAGTAAAAAAAAATTATGTCTGTATCACATATGTACATAACAGTAAACTGACTTGTATCGGCAGGGAGGAGAAGATTGAGGGAAAAGGGAGAGAAAAGTAACATTTCTTCCTCAATCTGTTCTCCTGTAATCCCCCTGCACCTCCGCTGCCTGAAATGCTGCTGCCCAACTGCCAGCTTAAAGGGGATGTCTCACTACAAGGATTGCTTTTTATGTTAAAGATCTTGCAAAAACAAGTCACTATACAATATGCAATATACATCCATTAGCAGTGTCCTACCTATTCATATATATCTCCTCTTATATGGGCTGCATCAGCTCCTCAGGTCGCTATAGCTACAGACCTGCTTGATCTATCCTGATAGGCTGCCAACACTGGTCGCTATAGCTACAGACCTGGCTTCTACTGCAGCCTAGAAGCCAGTAAACACGCTCCTGATTTCAAAATGAAACCAAGAAACCAGGACTGAGGTAAGATGAATCAATGTAGTGAGGCAACCCCTTTAATTGCAGTGTACAACAGCTAGTGCGGGACACATGGGGAGGAGGTGCAGGGCACCAAAAAGTAAGGTTTCCTTGGCAAAAAACTCCTGCCAAACACAGAGGTTGAATGTAAAGTGACTCTGTAGTACCTCCTGTCACTTGTGAAAAAAAACCCTCACTGAAACCTTCTGACAGCTTCAGTGAGAAAGCAAGAGAGCCGGCAGGAGCTCTGAGTCTCAGCTGATGGCAAGTGCAAAGGAACCATTTGCTTCACACTGATTATTGACTACACAGGTGGCTGGTTACTTTTGTCCAGCACTCTGAATTGTAGTACATGGGCGGGTGAGACGCTATGACAACACTACGGCCATCATCATCATTACCATTAGAATAAACACTGTCCGGGCTGCTGATGAAGGGAGATGGAGCTGCATTTATCATTGGAATAAGAAAAGATGAGCAATATAACCTGGCACTAGCCACTGTTTGTTGGGGGTTATATTGCACATATATATAGACTACTGAAGTGCACAGCTTTACATGGTGGACGGGGGCACTTAGAAGACACCATATGTACGGCAGAAGGTTATACTGGGGACTTTAATTTTCACTGTGGGGGGCACTAAGACCCCATTCACATCGCATATTGTGTTTCTGTCACCAGTGTGCATCAGGATACTGCAAGAAATGTATCCTGGTGTATACTATGGCAGAGCCATAGAGGTCTATAGGACAAACATAGTAAGTTTTGGACTATGTATGCTACGTATACATCTTCATACCCTTTTTTTGATATCCTGAAAGAATCCAGCAACAGAGCCACAAAACATGATATGAATGGGGCCCTAGTACCCTCTAGAATGACCATAGTGAAGAACCTATCTGCATGGTACTATTTTTAGGAGTATACTGCACTATTATTTAAGTGAACACTAATTTATATACAGTATTAATGGCCACTGTGCAGCACAACAGACACAGTAATACAGTAATGGGGGCCAAGGCTGCATTGAAGGGCAGAAGTAAAATGGGGCAGTAGGCAATGCTATTTTTTTCTGCAATACAGTATGTAGGCATAATCATCAGCTTAGCTGGGACACTGTTTGGGTCAACAACATCATTGGGGCAGAAAGAGTATTAGAGTTAGCGAAAGACCAAGAGGGATGCATCATGGGAAATTTGTATTACTTTAGTGATTAGGGATATGCTGGAAAAGTAAAGGACAGAAGATGTTAGCAGCAAACCCTGCAGAAACAAATTGCGACCAGGAGAAATCGTCATGATGGGCTGGCCAGGATTAGGAGGAAAAGGGAAAGAGAACAACTCTAATCAGAAGGCGCCACAAGTGAGTGACTAGATGTGTTTGTCATATAGTGTTTTTTGCCTGTGACTGCATCTGATTGTTACTGTATTCAATTATTTAGTGTTTACAATAAGGCCATGTTCACACGGCTTAAAACTAAACGTATTTCAGTCCGTAATTACGCGCCAGAGTGCGCAAATTACGGGCTGAGGGGGGGCGTGTCCGGACACCATCCAAGATGGCCGCGTAACTTTTCCTCTCCCGGGCCACGCTGTGCAAACAAGGGGCTAAATCAGCTTTACCTGGCAATTCCACCCCATAAAAGATAAGAGACCTGCTGCGAAGTGCTCCAGGATCCGGGTGAGCCCATTCTGGTCGAAAACAAGACCGCCGGTGAGGAGGAAGAGCGAGAAGACTGAGTGGAGGCGGCGCGGCAGTTGCGGTGTGGCGGGAAGTTTCCGCGGCGGTACAGAAGCAGATCCAGCCCTGTAGCAAGCCATGCCAGACGGAGCGGCACAGCAGAGGAGGACACAAGAGACATACCATCAGGTGCCTCGGGTTGGGCGGAGTCCCTGAAGGAGGTACTGTCGGACGGAGGACGGGGAGAGCTGCGGACGCAGCGGGCGAGTGAGTGGAGGCGGCGGATACCGGGTCGGGGGTTCATCCCATTACCTCCGCTACAAAAGGTGGGCCAGAGACTCTATTAACTCCAGCCAGACTTGGGCCCATTCCCTCCTGGGTCAGTTACAGGAGGATCCGTCATTAAGTGCAGCCTCGTGGTGCCCGGTGGTGGCGGCCATTTTAGAGATCAGCAGCCTTGACCTTAGGAAGACTGGCTACACCACAGCTTCAAAGACAACGACGGGAGGAGAACGGCCGAATTCATCTCACCTGAAAGCCACTCTATCAGAGATTTTTTCATCAGCCCTCTGATTCCTAGTAAGAAAGCTGCTCTAGAACAGCACCCACAGAATACCTGTAGTCAATCCCCACTACTGGACTTCTGGGACTCCCTGGCATCCCAGACCCCAGTCAGCGCACATTAGCAGGGAACTCCGGAACATAGGGCACCCTGACGCAGAAAGACCCCTACGGTCCAACTCATTCATCCTCGCTGCGACCCCTCAGAGTCCCACCAAGCCATCTAAGTCCCGCAATCCCGGGCAATCAAAAAAATCTGTAAGCACACCAAGTCTCAGGTCCACTTCGTGGTCTGACCCTATTGAAGATAATATGGATTCAGGTTCACCCCCTCGGTCGCAACATCTGAGTAAGCCTGAGTGGGCCTCGTCCTCTGAGTCCTTAATGGAAGCACAAGATATGGCGCAGACAGCGGCGTCTCTCCAGCGAAATGTCAGGGCTTACCTCAGCCATTTTCCTACCAGACAGGACTTCAAGGCTCTAGTGGCTGAGGTAAAAGAGGGCTGCAGGTCCGAGATTGCAATGGTGCGCGAAGACTTAAAATGCATTGCTAGTCGAGTGGAAGACCTTGAAATCGCCCATGATGACACAAGACACTACGTCTCTGACTTGCAGACCCAAGTATCTACACAAGCTGCCATTCTCAGAGAAACTACCAGACATTTAGAGGACCTGGACAATAGGGGACGACGTTGTAACATCAGAATTAGAGGCCTCCCAGAACCGGCTGGTCAGGAGGACCTACGAGCTGTCCTCTCAAAAATCTTCAATTCACTGATAGGGGAACCTGACACTCATAGCATCAGATTTGACAGCGCTCATAGGGCCCTTAAACCCAGAGTCACATCTAATGTGCCCAGAGACATAATTTGTTGTCTCCATGACTTCCAGCTCAAAGAACGTATCATGCAGGCGGCAAGGGCCTGGAGGTCCTTGGACTACGACGGGACTCAAATGCAACTTTTCCAGGACTTGTCCTGGATAACTCTATATAAGCGGAGGTGTCTTAAACCATTGCTGGTGGAGCTTAAACAGAGAGACATCAAGTATAAATGGGGCTACCCTTTTATGTTGATCGCTTCTAAAGATGGTAAAACGGCTACCATCAGAGCCAGAGAGGACCTCCGTCAGTTTTGTTCCTCTTTAAACTGTAACCTGGTGGACCTACCAGATTGGGAGATAGAGCCTCCCCCTCCAGCGCCAGCCGCAGTTTGGAAAACCCCTCGTGCCTCCAAGAGAATCCAGCCACCAGAGAACTCTAGGAGACCCTCACCCAGATCGGGTTCCTCTAGATCACCCAGATAGAGACTTGGCAAGGACTTTGCTGTGGTGATTCTTTATCTGTGTGCGAGATTGGCGAAGTCTTCTGAGGACAAAATCCTACTATGTATCCTTAAAGTGGCGGTTCGAGCAAGTCCAGGGACACTGTTACTAGCAGGGTTTTTGATTTGATTTTGATTTTTTTTTTTTTTTATTTTTCCCAACGGGACTGCTTGCTCCTTTATCCACATGAATACGGACATATTTTGTTCCTCCAAGTCACACTCCGACATTTAATTGCTATGCCAGGTTCATTATATACCTATATGAGGTTTACAGAAGCAGCCCCTCATATACAGATCGCTGTTGTCCACATTTGGCAGGCACATATTTGTTATCCACAGAGGCTAATGGGTGCTCAACCCTAACCTTCCCTAGTCCCCCCTTTTTTTTTTCTTCTCTCTTCCCTCCCTTCCTCCCCGCCCCTTACCCTCACTACAATATTAGGTGTTTGCCTGTTCTAAATGTATGCTTGTTATTATTACAGTTTCAGCTTTGGCCCAGGTAGGCTGTTGGTTGGTGTTCTACACTTTCAGAAAAACCCCCGACATAGGGGACGTCGAGGACGACCTCATCTAGGTTACAGGTCGCGTCCGGATGGGCATTAACAGCATGCCTCGACTTTGGGTTCCCCTAGACCATGGTCGGATCCATGGTACTCACCAGATAGGTTGGGCTCTACATGAGTCAAAATGTTCTGTTTGTCTTGTCTACCCTATCCCTGCGGTTATCCTGCCCTTTCCCCAGGGAGTTGGATCTCTGATCTTTTGAGGTGCCATACATCTAGATATAGCTGGTCACTAAACAGTCCAAATGGTTAAACTAATATCCTTAAACGTCAAAGGCTTGAACTCCAACCTTAAACGAAGGTTATTACTAACTGAACTTAAGGCTAATATGTCTGACATAGTGTTCCTCCAAGAAACACACCTCAACAGATCAGGGAATCTTAATTTCTTTAAATCATATTTCCCAGTGTCCTATCTAGCTTCCCAAGACAAGAAGAAAGCGGGGGTGGCGATCATGCTCTCTTCAACTTATTCTTATTCTTCTTAATACATTATATTAAAGGACACATACATGGGGGCCCCTCTCACATTATGTAATATTTACGCACCAAATAAGTCCCAATTAACATTTCTGAAAAGAGTGTTACTCAAGATCCCTCTTCTATGGTACTATTAGAGGGTGACTTTAATCTAGCCTTCTCCAAACTAGCGGATAGACTCTCCTTGAGCCAGAAGCCAATAGATCCCGTACAGGCCAGGCTTTCGAGCGAATTTAGAAAACTAACAAGGGGTTTTGGACTATTCGACTTATGGAGAGTAGCTCATCCCAAAGAGAAGGGGTTCACCTTCTTCTCCTCGCCACACCAATCACACTCCAGGATCGATTACTTTTTTGGAAATGTCCCAGCATTGAGGCGAATGGCTGGGTCCAACATAGGATCCATCACATGGTCCGACCACGCTCCTTATACGCTCGAACTGAGATCTGAATATAATACTATTCGTCAATGTCACTGGAGACTTAATGAACATTTAATTAAAAATCAGCAGACACGGGAGGAGATTAGGGGGCATTTGGTGGAATATTTTGCCAAAAATGTTGGCTCAGTGGCTTCTCCCGTTACTCTTTGGGAGGCACACAAGGCGGTTATCCGAGGGAGATGTATCGCTATCTGGTCGAGAGTGAAGAGGGACGCAAATTTACAAAAGGCGAACTTGCAGTCTCAGTTGGTTACTCTGGAGGCTGCTTTAAAAACCCACCCAACAAAAGCTAAACTGAGAAAAATAGTAGACTTGAGGTCACAATTACGTACCTTAATGTTAAGGAAAACAGAGAAACTTTTACTATACTCGAAGCATCGTTATTATGAGAAAGGTAATAGACCCCACTCCTTGCTGGCTAAACAGCTAAGGGAGGATGCGGTGCGTCGTTACCCACATGCCCTGCGGAAGGACTCAGGAAGGATTACATACGATCCAGATGAGGTCGCTAATATGTTTCACTCGTATTACTCTAAACGATACTCTCTTTCTCATACCCTCCCCTCCACACAGCGGGCGAGAGATCAGGCCCTAGAGCGTTTTTTTTTCCAAATGCCACCTACCAACCCTCCCTAGTGAGGCCAGAGACGCCTTAAACGCACCCATTGGGCATGAAGAATTAGAGGCAGTACTGAAGGGACTAAAAAATGGGAAGGCCCCAGGCCCGGACGGGCTAACAAACCTATACTACCAAACATTCTCCCCCGAACTTACAGCACACCAACTTCAGGTCTACAATTCGATCCTGGAGGGTAACCCAATTGCTAATAGTTTTCTACATTCCTATTTGACACTGATACCAAAACCTGACAAGGACCCGATGGATGTATCCAATTACAGGCCAATACTGTAGCTCTGTTAAATTCAGATTTAAAGATTTTTACAAAGATATTGGCAGACCGTTTGGCAATTTGGTTGCCACAATTGATCCATAAAGATAAAGTTGGCTTCGTCTTAGGCCGGCAAGGGGGAGACAACACGCGTAGGGCTATCAACTTTATTGACGCCCTAAACAAAACGCACTCTTCGGGGCTGGCTTTAAGTCTAGACGCCGAGAAGGCGTTCGACAGGCTAAATTGGACGTACATGATGACCACTCTTCGCCGGTTTGGTCTGTCGGGACCCTTTCTCAATGCTTTGGGCGTGTTGTACTCCTCCCCAACCGCAACTATAAAGTTGCCACATGTATCCTCTCCCATGATCAAACTGACTAATGGAACGAGACAAGGATGCCCACTGTCTCCTCTCTTGTTCGTGCTATGTGTTGAGCCATTGGCCTCAGCCATTCGCCTCAACCAGGACATAAGAGGAGTTACTGTAGGGAAGGTAGAGTATAAACTGTCACTGTACGCCGATGATATTTTATTAACACTTACAGCCCTACACACCACTCCACCCAACCTCCATAATCTTCTGCTTCTGTTTTTCATAATGTCTCAGGATACAAAATTAATACAAACAAGACCGAAGCTCTACCAATTTATTTGAAGCAGGATGATCTGAACTCCCTTATAGCCAATTATAACTACAAATGGAAGCACACCTCCCTAAAATATTTAGGGGTGAATCTCACTAAGACTTTCCCGTCCTTGTACGGACAAAATTTTCCCAAGACATATTTGGAGATTTATTCTCTACTTAGAAAATGGAGGTCCTTGCCATTATCATGGCTCGGCAGATTGGCAGCAATCAAGATGACCATCCTCCCCAAGTTAGTCTACTTATTTGAAGCCCTTCCAATCCCAATTCCCCTGAGAGATTTGAAATCACTCCAGGTGACTATAACTAAATTTATCTGGGCCTACGGTAGGCATATTATAGGTAAAGCCACTCTCCTGGCTAAAAGAAAATGGGGCGGTCTAGGAGCTCCGGATTTGATAAAATATTACTGGGCTGCGCAATTGAGACGTACCCCCGGGTGGACGTCACATTTTGCTTATTCCAGGTGGGCGGAGATTGAAAAAATGTGGATAGCTCCGGTCCACCCAAATTCACTTTTATGGGCTACAGCAGGTAAAATACCTGGCTTATCATTATTAGGCCCGATGGGGGTCTTACGAGATATATGGACAAAATGTGCTAAGAATTTCAATCTCTGTTCACCCCACCCAGCCCTGACATCATTCCTGTTCAATCCCTCTTTTCAGAGTGGAATGGACAATCCAGCTATGAGGGAGTGGTTCGAAAAGAAACTTTTTCATGCTGCAGATGTGGTGGATCATTCTACTAGGCGTATAATGACATTTGAAAAACTTCAACAAATATACTCCTTATCTAACACGAGCAGATGCGCCTATTTACAGATTACAAATTTCTTGACTAAAGTGTTGGGCTTCTCTAAGGTGTCCCAGCCTACGAGATTTGAATTGCTCTGCAAAGTAAATAACACAACAAGGGGATTGATCTCAGAAATTTACTCGATACTATGTCACCCATTCCCGGACAACCAGGCCCAACATGCATACATGAGTAAATGGGAAAATTTTGTTCAGAGAGACATATCGACAAAGGAATGGCATATAATATGGAAAAGAGCAGCCCAGACGTCGAGATGTACAATGTACAAGGAAAACCAATACAAGATACTAATGCTGTGGTATCATACCCTGGCTTTCCTTCATAAGCTTAATCCATCGATATCGGATAGCTGTTGGAGGTCCAATAAAGCCCCGGGTCACCTGTTTCATATTTTCGGGGAATGCTCCAAAATTCGAAAACTCTGGAGATGTGTTCAATCTCTCTTAAAAGATATGTTGGGCATGCAGGTTTCGGTTGATCCCTTGTTCTTCCTTCTAAATCTGTCTTTGACTCCGCTCAGGGGTCGAGTTCTCAGAATGGCTCTGCATATTCTTACAGCAGCTAGATGTTTGATCTCGCTGTTTTGGAAAAGAAGAGACTCTCCCTCGAAATCGGACTTAGTCCAGAGAATAAAAGAAGTTAGAAGGATGGAATACCTATCAGCGTCAATGAATAATGAGTTGGAGCCATTCTTTGATACTTGGTCCCAATGGGATGTATATGTGATCACAGCAGGATTATAATAGATGTGATATGTCTGACACTTTCAGTAAGGTTTGACAAATTGCATTGCTCAGGCCCTCTCAATTTTCTCCCAGCCCTTCCCTCAACCCTTAGTGTGTCATGTGAATTGTCTATATGTTGTATTGTTGTGTGCCTAACACTCTATTAGGCTTTGTGAAATTGATGGATATGGTTCAAGAGTGTTCAGTATACTACTGTTATTAGATACCATTATATGTTATATCTGTCCTAATATGTTAAACTCGCCTTATGGTTTGTCATATATCATTGTTTTAATCCAAAAAAAAGATAATAAAAATTCAATTGAAAAAAAAAAAATTACGGGCTGAAAACGTCCCAGTCATTACGGTAATCCACAGTTCTCATAGAGAACTATGGATTACGTCTCCTCTCCCTGCTCGGCGAATCCGCCGCGGGAGGGGATGAGTGACATGTCATTTACTAGCGGTGTATACGCGCCGCTAGTAATGATCGTCTATGGGCCGGCGATGTGCCGGCCCCCCGCTCCCGCCCCCACCCCGCCCCCGTCCACACGGCGTAATTACGCCCTGCAAATACACTGTGTGAACCTAGCCTAATACTTAGTTGAACTGCAGTAACATTGCTTTTTATATACTGTTTTTATTCAGCAACAGTATGGGGATATTATTCAGACACAGCATTTTGATATTATTTAGTGACTGTACATGATCTATTACTTAGTAATGTTATGGTGGTATTCAATTACTGCAGGGTGATATTATTAAGTTTCTGTATAGTAGTGTTATTCAGTCATGTATGATTGTTTAGAAGGGTAATTCTTTAGCAGAAAAATAATAGCTCTCCTGGAAGTGTTATATGATGGAAACCAACAGTGCCTGATGGACTCCTTGGCAATGCGATCCAGCATTTGTTTTATGGCCTCTACCATTTTCCTGGATAAATTAGTGCAAGACAGGAACTTTAACAGAAAAGTGAACGTTATTCAGTCACTGTCAACTGTTATGGATAGCATATATAATTATTTTGTTTTTGATCCATTATACAAAGAAAAGTTATGATTCAGCACACCAAGCAGTCCCATTTAAGTGGATTCAAAGTTAGATCAGCACCAAGCAGTCCCATTCAAATGGATTCAAAGTTAGATCAGCACCAAGCACTCCCATTCAAATGGATTCAATTTTAGATCAGCACCAAGCAGTCCCATTCAAATGGATCCACAGTTAGATCGACACCAAGCAGTCCCATTCAAATGGATCCACAGTTAGATCGGCACCAAGCAGTCCCATTCAAATGGATTCAAAGTTAGATCGGCACCAAGCAGTCCCATTCAAATGGAGTCAAAGTTAGATCAGCACCAAGCAGTCCCATTCAAATGGATTCAAAGTTAGATCAGCACCAAGCAGTCCCATTCAAATGGATTCAAAGTTAGATCAGCACCAAGCAGTCCAATTCCATTGGATTCAAAGTTAGATCGGCACCAAGCAGTCCCATTCACGTCTGGGGAAGCTATGTCAGCAATTTCAATGGTGGTGCTCAGCAAATAATAAGGAGGTATCCAAATAATCCAAATAGAAGTAAAAGTTTTGTGGCACTCCCCCAGTCCTGGTGAAAATATTTAGTAACAGTATTGCCATATTTTCCAAACTAAAAGATGCACCTTTCTTTCCCATAAAAACAGGGTTAAAACTTTATTATGTGTAAGGGCATATCCCCACTGCACGGGTTTTCGGCCAGTTTTTCAGGCGCTCTGCGGTTTTGCAGACCGCCTGAAGAACCGGCCGAAAATGAGCAGAACGGGGCGCGATGGAAAACCCGTGCAGCAGTCCCAAGAGCTGGCCGCCCGAAAAACATTGTGCTTGCACATTCTTCTGTCCGGTTTTCGGACGGAATATGTTCATCTCAGTGTGAAGGGGGAAGGCTTTTCTCTGCTTATCGCGGAAAAAAGCCGTCCCCCCTGCGGCCGTGGGGATGGCCGCAAAACAGGACGAATACCGGTCGCATAAACCGATCGGTATTTGGCACTTGCCGTGTGAACGCGCCCTTACAGTCTGAATGTGGGAGTATGGAGCAAATTCGCTCGCTAAGTTTATTTTGAATACACAACAGTTTTACACTATTATTCAAGCTGTCCACTAACTACTTTACATTGTATCAAAGTGTCATATTTTCAGTGTTATCCCATGAAAAGATATGCTTAATACTAGGTGCGAAAATATTTCCGGACAACACCTTTAATTGGCCTCAGCATCCTTAGTGCCTAAGGGAGTTTCAGCTGCAAATATAACCCTGCAGGGTATTATCAAGAAAGGTTCCCCGACGGATACTGAAAAATAGAGCACTCATAGTCCTACCCAGGCTGTTTGCTCTGTTTCCCTGTGGTGTACACTTTCCCAGTGCGACTTAAAAGCATGGTAGTCTACACTTTTGAGTCCTGTAACCGCCACAGTATCTGTTGGGGTACCTTTCAGGATACCATGACGGATACCTCACACATAAGCAAATAACGCCATGGGAACGGCTTCTAACTAATCACATTTTTATTATCATTTCTATATGCAGTTTTATCAAATATAAACTAAGTCATGTCATATACTGTATTTCATCACTTACACCACAAGTAACATTCAATATGCAGGATGTACAATTATCCAGTTAAAGATCAGGATTAGATAACAACTTTCTGATGCAACTAATCCTTGTATTGTGAATTCTTCAATGGCTGTACAACACTTTGTGTAGGTGCTTGGTGGTGATCTGTAATTTTTATTTTTTTTTCATTCACTGCTTTAGAAAGGGTTTACAAACCCATTAGAGAAAGTGATCATAAAAAAATTAAGGACAGAAAAGCACAATGGATATTTTCTCTCAAATTCAGAATTCCCTATGGACTAAATGTCAAACAAGACATGGCCTACCATTATTTTTTGGGTGAACATGGTTATTTATGTATTTTCTTGATGCTTAGTATAACCAAGCTTATTCCAATCATGTGACCAGGAGCTACGTCGTTGGCTGTGATCTGTGTCACATGGCTGGGGGCCTGACTGGTTTATTGATCATGGTTGGATTTTTTATATTAAGGCGGGTTTCCTATTTTCTATGCTATGATTAAGAACTTTGGTTTGAAGTGCATCAATAAAGGACTTAATAAAGCTAAACTTCCGTGCAAAGGTCTCTGCTTACTACTTAAAGTTCATCCATGTGAGCTGAGCTCCTTTTCCTTCTTTGATCAATTTCTTTCAGTAGGTGTTTTATGCATACTTGCCAACTTTTAAAAGTGGCCCACAGGGAGATTCAGAAATTGCATAAACCATGCAGAAAAAATAAGCAAGCATAGGGGACTTTGACAAGGACGAAATTATGATTACTAGATGATGGATTTAGAGCACCTCCAAAACAGTAGACCTTATGGGGGGTTACTGGTCCTCAGTGGTTAGTGCCTTCAAAAAGTGCTCCACAAATAAGAACTGATGACAAACCAACAATAGGTTTTGCAGTGATGCATGTGGTGGGTGAAAGTTAACTTATCTGTTCCAATCCCACAAAAGAACTACTCTAGCAGAAATTGGGAAACAGTCAATGCTGGCTATTATAGAAAAGTTCCAGAACATGCAGTGCTTCATAGCCTGCAATATATAGGGCTGTGTAACCACAAACTGGTCACAGTGCCCATACTGACTCTTGTCCACCACTGAGAGTAACTACAATAGGCACATGAGCATACGAACTGGACCATGAAGCAATGAAAGAAGGTGGCCTGGTCTGATAAATTTTGTTTTCTTTTACATCATGTGGACAGCCGGGTGTATGTGCATTGTTAACCTAGGGAACAGGTGGCATCAGGATGCACAATGGAAAAAAAGCCAAGCTGGCAGGGGCAGTGTGAATATCTAGGCAATGTTCTGCTGGAAAACCTTGGGTCCTGGAATCTAGTGGATGTTGTTCATATATGTAAGAATCCAATGGTTTGAAGTTTGTTTGGTTACAGAGGCCCCAAACTTTGCATATGTGATATACAGTGTACTGTACATGGATTTCTTATCTTTGCCTTCTATTGGGCCATGTTTATTAGAACCCAAACCCTTCAAGCAAAAATGGACCTCTAGGCAGTACAGCAGTCTTGTGTAATCCTTACCTCCAGAATACTTAGTTAATCTAACACTGGTTGCCAAATTATAATAGAAGGTCAGTAATACAGAAATAACAGCATCCTTTTATCGTGCTACATATTTGAGTGCTTGTTGCAAGAGTAATACAACTGTGTCCAGTGCAAATAACAGAAGATAAGACCTCTTGATCCAACTTCTCACGTTTTGGTATATATATTTCTGTTCTGTACTACCGTTATGGGTATGTGTGTACAATATAAAATGGTCAAACAATGAAGCTGCAAAGATCTCTGTTGATTACCAAAGACTCATTATTCTGTTTTCACAGATAGTCCAATTAGAGAGGTTGTCTAAGGTGGAAAAGCCCTTCAGGCCTCTCTCAAACTTCATCATTGTCTTGAATCAGTGTTTGTAAATCCAAGCTGTGAGTGGAACAAAAAGAAACAAGAGAAAGTACAATGTAATTGACAGGGCTAGGCGGCGCTCAGCTTGCAGGGAGCAAGAGTCTGCAGCAGCTGATCAGCGACCCCACCCTGATAGACAGTCTGCTGGGAGCTGTGTGAGTGACAGAGGTCCAGCCACTCTGGACAGGGGGCGTGTCGCACCAGCCTATGGGAGAACCTGGAGGTCACTCCAATCAGCTACAGGGGCGGTATCCGGGAATCACAGTTAAACTCCCTGCTTGCTGAGTACTGCACCTGTGATATTTCCTGGCTGCCTTGTGTTTTTGTGCTTATCGTGTTTTGCTTGTTATGTGTACCTGACCCCGGCTTGTCATCTGATTTTGTACCTCGCTTCTGTTCGTTTTTGTCCTCGGCTTGTTTATGTTTATCCCTCTGGTTCTGATTTGTGGCTTTACGTTTCTGATTTGGTTTTGACCGGGACTGTTTGACTATTCTTCCTCCTGACGGCCCCAGCACTCTAGCAGCGCAGGGACTGTCGCCCAGTTGGCGTCTGCCGCCTAGGGTAGCACGTCAAGTAGGCAGGGACAGTGGGCTGGGTTCCAGTCAGGGCTCACTGTACCCCCCTTGACTTGACATTATCACAGGCCAAAACCGTCACTGCTCTCCACTCACTATGAACCCCATGACAGCTCTGGTAGAGCAGATGCAGGGGCTTACCCAGCTAGTTCAGGATCTGCGGGTACAACAGTAGGAGACTTCCTCAAGTCTGAGTGTCCCTGCACTACCTTCCCCTCCTGTGGACCCTCCTATCCAGTTGCCTGACAGTTTCTCAGGCAACAGGAAGGCCTTTTTGGCATTAAGAGAGGGATGTCGCCTGTTCTTTAGGCTCCACCTATGTACCTCAGGCAATGAGGAGCAGAAAGTGAGAATAGTTATGTCCCTACTTCAGGGTCCCCCAGGAGTGGGCATTTTCATTACCGCCTGATTCGCCAGAACTTTCTTCCGTGGACAAGTTCTTTGCCACCTTAGGGGTACTTTTTGATGACCCTGATAGAGAAGCTGTGGCCGAGGCTCAGCTGACCACCTTGAGACAGGGTAAAAGGACTGTGGAGGAGTATTGCTCTGAATTTCGCCGCTGGTGTGTTCCGTCTGGGTGGAACGACCCAGCTCTTAGATGCCAGTTTAGATTATGGTTAGCTGACTATGTGAAGGATTTATTGGTGGCTTACCCTACCCCTGGTACTTTAGATGAGGCTATGGCACTAGCCATTTGTCTAGACAGACGTTTTAGGGAGAGACGTCGGGAAAAGGCTTCCCCTCCGGTGGTCCACACCATGGTCACCTCTAAACCCGTTGTTTCCGATTTAAACCCAGAGGAGCCCATGCAAGTGGGGGCTTCTTTCGCGACTTCTGCTAGTGACCGTAGGACTACTCGTCGCACCCTGGGGTTATGCTTCTACTGTGGCGAAGATGGACATGGCAGTCAGGAGTGCTCCAAACGGAATACCAGGCCAGAAAAACTCCAGAGCCTCGGTGATCTGCCGGAAGGTCACCTAGGTGAACAGGTTTCCTATTGTATCCAAAAAGTTTCTGCTCCTAGTTAAGATCTCATATTTGTCTCTGTCTGGTTTGGGGAATGCTTTTGTGGATTCTGGGTCAGCTTCCAATTTTGTAAACTCGTCCTTCGCCAAACGTCTGGGCCTACCTTGGAGGCCTCTTTCTGAGTCCCTGCGGTTTTTGGCAATTGACTCTACTCCGCTGACAAAGGGCACAATCCAACATTGTACTCCTGAGCTCGAGATGTTGGTAGGATCCATACATACTGAGAAGTGTATTCTATTTATCATGGAGGGGCTGCCCGCTGATGTGGTTTTTGGGGCTGCCCTGGCTTCAGAAACATAACCCGGTGTTTGACTGGAATTCAGGTAAATTAATCAAGTGGGGACAAGAGTGTTTTGACAGATGTCTTCCTGTCATACTGGCAGGGGTGTTGCTAGGGTCCTAAAACATTCGGGGCATGGGCCCTTTGTTAGCGGTGAGTGTAAGGAACAGCCGCTGTCCGCTACACATAGAGTGGGCTCAGCGTGTGAGCCCGCTTTATACATCCTTCATGCCATTTAGATGTTCAGGCACATCCATATGCATGAAGGGGATAATTAAACCCCGCCGCTAGCTTCCAGCAGCAGAGACTCTGCTCTTGACTCCCTTGCTGATGGTATCCGACCACATACCCCACCCTCCCAGCCCACGGCCTACAGCATTGTCCCACTCCTAACTCCTGGATTCAAAATATAGGTTGCACCCTCATTTTCTTCCCAAATTTGGGGGCACAAAAGTGCCTCTTATAGTCTGAACAATACGGTATATGTGGTGATGTAGTTTAACTCCTAAATGACACAGCTGTTTTCCATTTTTTTTCTTTTTTCATCTATAACTCTTTTTTTCATTTATGTTGATAGAGCCGTGTAAAGGCTTATTTTGTGCAGGATGAGCAGACATTTTTACTGGTACCATTTTGGGCAATATATGTTTTTTGATCACCTTGTATTCCAAATTTTATGAGGCAAAGTGTATAAAAAATCCTGGTAGTGTTTTTTAATTTTTTTTTACAGCACTTACTGTGGGGCATAAACACGATTACAGCAATACCCAATTCATACCATTCTAATAGCCATAACTTATTTTCATTGGTACTGTACTGAGGCTCATGGGACTTTTTGATTGCTTTTTATTCAATTTCTTGTTCAGTGGGATGAACAAAAAATGTTTTTTTTTAAAACAAAAAATTTGTAGCAGTGTTCATGGAGGGGGTAAAATATCAGTTTTATAGCACTGGGTTGATACGCACACGGTGATGCCAAATATGTGTACTTTTTTTTTTACAATTTTTCATTCACAAGCATTTGTAATGGGGAAAAGGTTATATGTGTGTTTTTTTTATTTGTTTTTTTTTTACACTTATTATTTGCTTGACCACTTTAATACATCAGACTTATCTCACTGCAGATGGCCCCTACCCAGCTGTTACACACAGGAACAGTATATACACAAATGTAACACACAGGTAAATACTGGACATGTGTATATACTGTTCCAGTATATATATATTTATATACACACTACACCAATATATATATATATATTATATATATATATATATATATATATATATATATATATTATATATATGTATATATATTTATTTATATATATATATTATATATATACACACACACACACACACACACACACACACATACACACGTGTACTTCACACAGGCACAGTATATACATGTATAATACTTATCTGGGTGTTACATTTGAGTATATACTGTCCCTGTGTGAAGTACTGTGTATGTGTGTGTATATATATATATAGTGGTGTAGTGTGTATATAAATATATATACTGTAATATACACACAGGAACAGTATATACACATGTCCAGTATTTACCTGTGTGTTACATTTGTGTATATACTGTCCCTGTGTGTATATTACAGTATATATATTTATATACACACTACACCACTATATATATATATATATATATATATATATATATATATATATATACACACACATACACACACGTGTACTTCACACAGGGACAGTATATACTCAAATATAACACCCAGATAAGTATTATACATGTATATACTGTACATGTGTGTGGTGTATGTATATATATATATATATATATAGTGGTGTGTATATAAATATATATATACTGTAATATACACACAGGAACAGTATATACACATGCCCAGTATTTACCTGTGTGTTACATTTGTGTATATACTGTCCCTATGTGTATGTATATACTAATATACTGTACCTCTGTGACACAGGTCCAGTATATGAGCATAGACATGTGAGGTGGGGGCATAGCGCTCATCCTGCCTCAGGACATACCTTATGCAGGGTCACTGGGGTCCTAGAAGCTCCTGGGCTGTTTAGGCAGCTCTGGAAGACTTGAGGAAACCAGAAACTCGTTCTGGTTTCCATAGTGATGGGGCCGACGATCTGCTGCAGGAGCCGTCAGAAGCAGGCAGGGAACCTTGCTGTCGGTGCTGTAGCTCCGGGGGAGGGCTGTGCAGGGAGCACAGAAGAGGAGGGGCTGCTCTCACTGCTCCCTGAGAGTGCTGAGGCTCTGGAGGTGGGCGGAGCTTCTCACTGCAGCGAGCAGAGAGTTAGGAGACTATTCATTCGGGGCAGAAGGCTTTACATCCGGGGCTTCTGCCCCGAATGATACTGAGTAGCGACGCCCCTGCATACTGGGCAATACAGAGGTAGAACAGATTCCTGTTTTCATTCATGACTTTGCTCAAGTATTTTCTCAGAAACAGTCGGAGATATTACCCCCTCATATGACTGTGCCATTGACCTATTGCCCGGAGTGAAGTTTCCTAAGGGGAGGATATATAATCTGTCAGGTCCGGAGAGAATAGCCATGAAGCAATATATTGCAAAAAGCTTACAGAAGGGGCATATCTGACCTTCTGTGTCCCCTATGGGTGCAGGGTTTTTCTTTGTAGGGAAAAAGGATGAAGGCCTCCGTCCATGCATAGACTACCGTGAACTTAATAAGATAACGGTAAAAAAACAATATTCCTTACCCTTGATTCCTGATCAAATCCAGGGAGCGAAGTGGTTTTCCAAGTTAGACCTGAGGGGGGCCTATAACCTCATCCCTATCCAAGAAGGGGATGAGTGGAAAACCGCGTTTAATACTCCTGAGGGTCATTTTGAGTATCTGGTTATGCCATTTGGGTTGTGTAATGCTCCCGCGGTGTTCCAGAACCTGGTTAATGATGTTTTCCGGGAACTTATTGGTTGTTGTATGGTCATTTACCTAGATGACATTTTAATCTATTCGAAGGATTGGTCGTCACATGTTAAACATGTACGACAAGTATTGCAAATCCTGAAAGAGAATAGTTTGTTTGTCAAGCTTAAAAAATGTGTTTTTGGGGTACAGGAGGTTCCTTTCCTTGGGTATATCCTGACTCCTAATTCATTCTGTATGGAGCCCTGTAAAATTCAAGCTATTCTCGATTGGGTCAGCCCTTCGTCCCTGAAGGCCCTGCAGCGATTCCTAGGGTTTGCTAATTACTATCGTAAATTTATTTGTAATTTTTCTGTCTTAGTTCGGCCGTTGACTGACATGACTAAAAAGGGGGTGAAGTTCAGTAATTGGCAACCTGAGGCCATAGAGGCGTTTGAAAAATCGTAAGCAGTGTTTTGTATCAGCTCCTGTGTTGATTCAAGCAGATCATACCAAACCCTTCGTCGTAAAGGTTGATGCCTCTGAGTATGGGGCAGGAGCGGTCTTGTCTCAGGGGTCTGCTACTATGACTAACCTTCGCCCTTGTGCCTACTTTTCGCGTAAATTTGAAATTCATGGGGATTGATATGGTGAAACCGCCGAGTCGTGGAGGCAATTGGGATAAATCCCTTTTGCAAAAAGAAACGGAATGGATCTTTAAGCTTAAGACCACTTCCCCGCAGGGCCTTAATGAAAGGTTAGACTTTAGCTGCTTTATCTAAAAGGAATTTTATTCCTATTAGGGAGTTAATTTTATCTTTCTCTCTATATACATACCTCTATTTGTCTTATTGTCCTACTGAGATGCTAACTTTGGATTACCTTTGTAACTTGTCATAACTGCCATTAGAAAACCTGCTTTCTTTTAAATTACAATTGTTTACCTGATCGGGCAGCGGAACGAGCCGCCTAGGTTGCCAGTGAGCGGCGTCATTGTCTTGGCGACGGTCACTGGGCAACGGGATTTCTCCGCTCCGATGTCATTTCCTGTGACGTCGGGACCGGAAGCCTCGTGTGGCTTAAGTTTGCCGATACACGAGATGCATTGCCGGCGTTCACAGCTCTGGAGCGGACTCCCTAATAGGGATGGGGCTTTGTAAGTAACGCCTGACCTAAGGCGCCCCCCCGGTAATCGCCAGGACACGGTAAAGAGAGCAATTTTTGATTTATGGTGATGCGATGACGATACATGCGACTAATGTGCTTTTTTGTTGGATAACGCTGCCATAATTACTCTTGCTATCAATGCCCTTATATAAACCGCAGCCACTGTGACCAAATCTGTGGTTTCTGCGTATTACTTATCAAGGTTACTTATGGAGTTATTTTACTTCTATCCATGCTTGAGAAACACAGGGCTGCTTTTCTATATATATGCCTTCATCTAGAGATATTTTCAATTTCTTGTTCTTGTTGTATTGGAGCTTTGTTCTATGTGGCATGTACTGATTAAAATATACCGGGGGTTAGATACCACCGATTGATGTATAGATTTTTTCTTTTCTAGGTACTAATTGGTCCTTTAGTCGGGGTTTACGCCTTTAACATATTTTGGCTTTTACCCTGTTGTCATTTATTCTCAATTAATCCCCTGAAGATTTGTTTGGGACAATGAAACATGTCGGGATAGGACATACAGGATAGGACAGTGTATTTTCCTTACTTAAGTGTGGGGTAGGAGTACTAATTATATAGGCTTTGACTACTAATAGACAGTTGTAGATTGGGATAGGACAATTTATTTATACCCAATGAATTTCTAAAGAGAGTCATTGTCTAACTAGGGTTAGTGTGCTTTAGGGTGAGGTTCCGGACAGGAACGTCCCTTTTGGGACGATACCCCTGTATAGGTTAATAGGGTAATTTTAGGACAAGTAGGGATATCTAGGTTTTTTTGACCTTCCCCTACCTCTTGTCCCTTTACCGTCCCTAACCCTATATCTTAATGATTTTTGGTGGTGGAATTTGGTTACTATACACGAGTTATTTCCTTTATCCCCTTCTTTTAAATAATCTATTAAAGGTTAAGTCTTAAATACACAAATTGAGCTTGGTTTTTTTCTTGTTGTATGGTCATTTACCTAGATGACATTTTAATCTATTCGAAGGATTGGTCGTCACATGTTAAACATGTACGACAAGTATTGCAAATCCTGAAAGAGAATAGTTTGTTTGTCAAGCTTAAAAAATGTGTTTTTGGGGTACAGGAGGTTCCTTTCCTTGGGTATATCCTGACTCCTAACTCATTTCGTATGGACCCCTGTAAAATTCAAGCTATTCAAGATGGGATCCGCCCTTCATCCCTGAAGGTCCTACAGTGATTCCTAGGGCTTGCTAATTACTATCGTAAATTTATTTGTAATTTTTCTGTCTTAGTTTGGCCGTTGACTGACATGACTGAAAAGGGGGTGAAGTTCAGTATTTGGCAACCTGAGGCCATTAGAGGCGTTTGAAAAATGTAAGCGTTTTTTTGTATCATCCTGTGTTGATTCAGCAGATATACCAAACCCTTCGTCGTAAAAGGTTGATGCCTCTGGTATGGGGCGGGAGCGGTTTGTTCGGGGGCTGCACATGTAACCTTCGCCCTTGTGCTACTTTTCGCGAAATTTTCCTCGGTGAAAGGAATTGTGTTGGGAATCGGGAGTTTTGGCTTTTAAATGGCTTCGGGGAAAGGGCCCCTTTTCTCAAAGGTTTCCCAGCATCAAGCACGGTTCTTACCGATCAAAGAACCTTACCTTTTTAGAAAAATGCTAAAAGGTTGAACCCAGTTGGCGCGTTGGGCATTATTTTTAACACTTTTTAACTTTGTTGTTACTTACAGACCCTTCTAAAAATGTAAAGCGACGCCCTTTTGAAGTTTTTTCTAGCCCGGGGATCCGACCTATATTGCCCAGGGGACTGTTTTTCAGCTATTTCCCCGATTTTTGCCACTGAGATTAAGACCCCCCCAGGATATAAGACCTGTAATTGCCGTTGCGAAGGTCTTTGTCCCCACCAGCTCCCTCTACGATTATTAAAAGAATTTCAGATTCGTTTTAACTGGACATTCTGGGGTTTCAGGCACAAAGAGACTGATTTCTCGTATCTACTGGTGGCCGTCATTGTCTCATGATGTTGAGGCCTATGTGGCAACTTGTGAAGTCTTTGTTTGAGCAAAGGTTCCCAAAACTCGTCCTCCTGGCAATTTGCCTTTTACCTTACCTGAACGTTTCCGGGCCCCATTCCATGGTTTTTTTGCGAACCCTTTCCCCCTTGTAGGGCAAAACGGTCATTTGGGTGGTAGTTGACCGTTTCAGCAAAATGTGCCATCTTGTTCCTTTAAAGGGGTTACCATCATCCAAAAGCTTGCTGAACTGTTTATCAAACATATTGTCAAACTGCATGGTTTACCGGAGAATATTGTTTCTGACAGAGGGGTTCAGTTCGTGTCTCGGTTTTGGAGAGCCGTTTACAAGGCTCTGGGTATCACCCTGTCCTTCTCCTCTGCCTTCCACCCAGAGACTAATGGGCAGACAGAGAGGGTAAATCAAATAGTAACTCAAAAACTCCGTTGGTAAGTATCTGATTGGCAGGTAGACTGGGTAAAGTACTTACCTTTGACAGAATTTGCCATGAACAATCAAGATAGTAACTCGTCTGGTACCTCACCATTTTATTGCAACTATGGCTTTCACCCGAGGCATACATCATTTTACAGTGCTACGATCACAGCGGGGTGGATGTTATCATTAAAGCTCTGTGCACAGTCTGGACCCAAGTTCAGAAGAACTTGGTTCATACCCAGAACATCCATAAGAAAAATTCGGATAGGCGGCGTCTTTGTTCTAGAGGGTTTGCGGTTGGGGATAAAGTATGGTTATCCACCCGAAATCTGTGATTAAAAGTTCCTTCTGGTAAACTAGCTCTACAATTTCTAGGTCTATATGTGGTTCAGGAGGTGGTTAAAAAGGTGGCATATCAGCTGAAATTACCCTCTTATCTCCGTATACACAAGGTATTTCATCGGGCACTTCTTAAGAAGTATATTCGTCCGGTGACTCCGCCCTCTAGTCCTCCTCCTCCAGTTTGTATTGAGGGGGAGTTAGAATATGAAGTCGCCCAAATTTTGGATTCCTGTAAAGTCCAAAGGTCACTGCAGTACCTGGTCCACTGGAAGGGTCCAGAGGAGAGATCATGGGTTGCAGCAACATCCATCCATGCGGATCACCTGATAAGGGAGTTCCATGAGTCTCACCCAGACAAACCCAGACCAGGGAAGGGTAAAGTGGCCCCTCCTAAACAGGGGGGTACTGTCAGGGCTAGGCGGCGCTCAGCTTGCAGGGAGCAAGAGTTTGCAGCAGCTGATTTGCGATCCCACCCTGATAGACAGTCTGCTGGGAGCGGTGTGAGTGACAGAGGTCCAGCCACTCTGGACAGGGGGCGTGTCGCACCAGCCAATGGGAGAACCCGGAGGCCGCTCCAATCAGCTGCAGGGGTGGTATCCGGGAATCACATTTAAACTCCCTGCTTGCTGAGTGCTGCGCCTGTGATATTTCCTGGCTGCCTTGTGTTTTTTGTGCTTATCGTGTTTTGCTTGTTATGTGTGCCTGACCCCGGCTTGTCATCTGATTTTGTACCTCGCTCCCGTTTGGCTTTTGACCCCGGCTTGTTTACGTTTTTCCCTCTGGTTCTGATTTGTGGCTTTACGTTTCTGATTTGGTATTGACCCGACTGTTTGACTATTCTTCCTCCTGAAGGCCCCAGCAGTCTAGCAGTGGAGGGACTGTCTCCCAGTTGGCGTCTGCCGCCTAAGGCAGCATGTCAAGTAGGCAGGGACAGTGGGCTGGGTTCCAGTTAGGGATCACTGTACCTCCCTTGACGTGACAGTAATAATGTGCATATCTTCCAAGTGTTGAACCTGCTTCTATTTCTGGCTTATAAATACTGATGCAAACTATTGCCTTGTGAAAGTGACCTTGAGCCTTTTTATTACTTAAAGCATTGTAAAGTATCAGTTGTAAGGCATAGATCCTGTTCCTTTGTAAAAGTTATATTTCTTGATTTCTCAGTATATGGTCTGGCTATGTACTTAAGCTATGTCTCTAAACCTGTTGGTCTGAGCTACAGTAATTAGAATAAATGTTCTAATTACTACCCATCAATATACTTGATTATATGTGAATGATATGTACTATAAAAGTTAATATGTAGCTAATTGTGAAATTAATCTATGTGTTATTAAGCCAAATAGGATCTTGCTTCATCATTTATTGATTTAGTGCAATTCCACTATTTTATTTACAGCCCTGGAGGCACTGACTGTCACATGAGATATGACTGATATATACCATACTTTGGTTTATAATTTTATAGAATTTATTGTTCTGATAACAGCAACAGAATAAACTACATGGTTGTACCCCAGTTACCCTTTCTTGTTAAGTATTAGAAGTCATATGTTATAAGGGGTCTCTAACTTGTGTTCACTAGCTGTAAAAAAGAATTGTGTGCTAAAGTGCAAAAAATGTTGTCACAAAAAGTCAATTAAAAAAACTAGGAGACTAACCTGTACTCACCTCTTAAGCCACCAGCCTTCCAGTGACTGTAAAGCTACATTGTTCCTCACTGAACCCCTAGCAATGAAATCACATATATTGCTCATGTGACCAGCTGTCTCTGCTCATACATATGGCTCGTGACCACTGAGGCCAATAATTGACTGCAAAGTGACATGATCAATGAGGTGATATTGCTGATGGGGGACTGGCAGGGATCACTAGAGCTCCAACGCCACTGGAACAATGGCGACAGGAGAGTTGAGTGCAAGTTATTTTTTTTTATTTTACCGCAGTCTGTACAAGGTGTTTCCAAATATTTTCAAAAACCCCTTTAATGATAGTTTAAATTCCTAAAATAAACTTTGGCCTTATATTTGGTTGTGTAAACCTCCATAGGGGTCAGAGATGTTTGTACAAATTAAAGAGCAAGCGGGCTCAGGAAATCTGGTAGACTCCAAGGGGGTGGAAAGATACTAAGCTCTTCTGTTCTGTTTCTTACTTGGGCCTTTTGTACAATGCCATGGTCCAGTATTGGACTGGAGTTCATCAGGGCCACAAGAGGAAATTATCTTGAGGGCCCACCCTCTATAAATATAGGACATGTGCATGGCCATATTTAAATAATCTTTGCACATTCAGGATTAATAGGATATCTGTTGATTTATTCAATAATCAGCTCCAAATGAGGTTGTCCTCTTCCAATCCTTCGAGGCCCTGAAATATTAGGTGTATGTTATTGTGACAGAGACTGGGCCCACTGGAAACTCCTCTGGATGGCCAGACCGACCTGATCATAGATTTGGTTTAACATGATATTGAAAAGATAAATGTGGTTCTGAAGTTTTCAAAACACTCTTTAAGAAGAATGTGATTAAGTTAATTTCAACATACGATTTGTGAATCTACATGACTAATCTTGTTTAATGGGGTTGTGCAAAGTTTAATAACAGTGAGGACCATTTATCAAGGCAGTTGGGCCAGAATTCTTGCACAATCTGCACCAAAAATAATGGCGTACATGTTTTACACCACATTTATTTTGTGTTTTAGACAGTTTCTAGACAACTCTGCGCTTTATCCGACAAAAGGGGCTTGTCTTCGGTAAAGTGGTGTGGCTTTGGGGAAAGTGGGCATGGCTTTAGTGTGCGCTAAAATTTTGGAACAGTCAGTGACATAAAGTTAGCCAACTTAACAATGGTATAAAGTTAGACCACACGTATCCAAAAAGTGGGCAATAAATAACAATACTAATGGTGATTGTGATAACAATAACTCAAATTACACACCAAAAAACACAACCCTTCCAACAACCAAATAGTAAAAATTTGTAAAAATTAGTTAAATGTCAAATAATATAAGTATAAAATGTAAATAATAATATAAAAGCCACTTATCCCCCACACACAAACCCAACCCACTAAAAATATAAGGGGGCACCTAATCGCATTTGGGGGTCAAAAATACCCCAAAAATTACCGTAAACTAGTTGCCATAAGAAATTTAATGAATACCTAAGGGGCCCTTTCAGGAACATATACACATAATAATCAAAATAACTCACATAGAAATACCAAAATGACAATACTGAACCTGTAATAGACGGGCCCGTGACGAAGCTAATAGCGAAACGTACGTTGGGACGGTTAGCCCTGTCCATTGGTCTATTACAGGTTCAGTATTGTCATTTTGCCATTTCTATGTGAGTTGAATTGATTATTATGTGTAAATTTTTTCTGTAAGATGTATTTATCGATTCACTATTTGTTTTGTATTTTTGATCATGGATTAGGTGCTTATATGTAGTTTTTGTGTGGGTAGGGATTTTTTATTTTATTACATTTTAATATATTTGGTTGTTGGGATGGTTGTGTTTTTTGGTGTGTAATGTTATAAAGTTAGACTAGACAGTTATAACATGCGCCAGATTTACAACACTAAGATAAATGTGGATCATTGTAAGACTGTCTAATCTGAACTTTACATTGTCCAAGAGTTAGACAGTATTGATAAATCTGCTCAATTGTTTGTTTTATTTCCAGAAAAAGTGCCACATTTGTCCATAGACTGTGTCAGGTATTACAGGATACTCCAATTATGGGAATCAGCTGCAATACCAGACAGCCAATCATTAAGAGTGGAAATAAATAATAATAGTGCTTTTCATTTTTTTGTCTTCTAAAACTCTTTTAACAAAAACCACAAATAAAGGGTTTGAGGTCTATTATTGGAAGTGTTCCAAGCTCAGCAGTTATAGGATAGAATAGGTTGACTGAACATTTCTATGCTCATATTCTCACCTTTTTATCACTACTGTAAAGGTCTGGACATTACAAGCTCATGGAAATATAAAATTATCCCCCTTTCCTCCTTTCTCTGTAGTAAATGAAAAAAAGATTATAGTTCAGTCACGTTAAATTATTGCCTTAATATTTAACTAAGGAGAATTCCAAGAAAGAAAATTGAATTCGTGACTTTAACAACTGTTGTTTTACTGCAGGTGGCTCAGTATTTGCAAGACTTTGTCTTAATGAAACATTCTGGCGGGCCAGATTTCATGGAGTTGTGTGGAAAACAATATTTATTTTTGGTGGCAGATTCAGATGGCGCACTTTGAAAACAGCAAGTAGGATGCATGGGCACAGATCCTGCTCCCTATATCAGACAGTGTATATGCTGATACATCATGTTCATCCTGGAATGTATTGTATATGTGGTATCTTGCACATTTATTCTATAGTCTGCTACCATGCACAGTCTATGAAAGAAATGGATGGACAGCCAAGCTAATAGCCAAGAAGATAAGCACCTAAATTACTAAATGTTGAGATATATGATTACAACAATAAACACTTTCCTGAAATAAAAGTACATAGCTGTATCAGAAGATACAAAGCAAGTAATATGCCATATTTTCAGACAATTATCTATGACATTGATAACTGTAGATTTCTCCTTATAAATAGAGGTGTACTTTAACAGTAAAAATCAGTCACTCTGAACAACTTTATTACATAATTACTAAAGGATTATCTTTATTTAATATCAGGACCTGATCCATCTATGTTATTAAGGTAAATTCCAGGAGTATTCCCATTGCATACCTTTGGCTTAAAGGGAGTGCCCAAACCAGGGGCGTCGCTAGGCTGTTTTATTCGGGGCTCGGGCCCCGAATAAAACACTCTGTTTCCCGAGTCTCCCGGGCTCCAGGCCGCTGCCGTGGGCTTGGGACACCGACTGGCCCTTCAGCTGCATGTGCGTCCGCTGGACGCACACTCAGCTGAGGGCTGCTGCGGAGCAGAGAGCGAGCGCTCCCTGCCCCGCAGACAGTGTCGGACCCGCAGGTCTGACACAGCGGGGCCGCCGGGTCCTCATAGCGCTGAGGACCCGCCGCGGCCCCGTGCGCCTCAGCCGGCAGCATCGCGATGATGTGATGTCATCGCGACGCTACCTCTCCTCGGGCGCACAGCGCGTCATAGGCCGTGCGCCCGAGGAGCTGCCGGAGGAGCGTGCTCGCCGGGGGAGTTAAGGTGAGTATGAATGTTGTTATTTTTAACGCGTTTACCTGTCTCAGTGCCCCTATATACTGCCTGTGCCCCTATAATGCCTGCCTGTGGCCCCCATACGCCTGCCTGTGGCCCCCATATCCCTGCCTGTGCCCCTATATACTGCCTGTGCCCCTATATGCCTGCCTGTGGCCCCCATATCCCTGCCTGTGGCCCCCATATACTGCCTGTGCCCCTATATGCCTGCCTGTGGCCCCCATATACTGCCTGTGGCCCATATACTGCCTGTGGCCCCCATATCCCTGCCTGTGGCCCCCATATACTGCCTGTGGCCTCCATATCCCTGCCTGTGCCCTATATCCCTGCCTGTGGCCCCCATATACTGCCTGTGGCCACCATATCCCTGCCTGTGGCCACCAAAACCCTGCCTGTGGCCCCCATAAACTGCCTCAGTCACCCCATATACTGCCTCAGAGACCCTATATTCAGCCTCAGTGCCCCTATATACCTTCTTGTGGCCCCTATATACTGCCCAGTGCCCCCATATACTGCCTGTGGCTCCATATTCTGCCTCAGAGCCCCTATGTACCTGCCTGTGGCCCCATATACTGCCTGTGCCCCCCTATATACCTGCCTGTGGCCCCTATATACCTGCCTGTGGCCCTATATACCTGCCTGTGGCCCCATATATCTGCCTGTGGCCCCATATACTGCTTCAGTGCCCCTATATACCTAACTGAGGGGACTGCTATACCTATAATTAAGGAGTTGCTGGAAATGTGAGGATTCTAAGATATTTGTGTCCAAATCCTCAGGGACGAGTATTGGCCGGGAGCAATCAGCATGAAGGTGTGAACCGGATGGAGAAGAAAAGGGAAAGTGAACGACGCTGATCAGAAAAGACGTCTCCGGTGAGTCACTAAATGTAACTGCAGTGTAATCACTTATATGTCTGCAGAGCCTACATACAACTAGTATCTACCACTATCTGGTCCCTGTATGGCGGTAATATATGTCTCTAGGGCCTGTGTGCAGTGGATAGTCACATGTGGGGGTTGCGTTCAGTCAGGGTCTGGCAGGATTATTTGAGCCTTAAGTAGTAATAGTTTGGGGTCTTGGTTTTGTAGGAGGGTTTTAGTAACAATCACTTGTCTGGTAGATTTGCTCCATGTGTAGGTGGATGTATTTGTGACTTTTAGGGGTATTGTCATATGAAGGTGAGAAGTTCTGAAAAAGTAAATTTGTCATTGGTGATTTTTACTGTACAGTGACTGCTGAGGAGATGGACGGGATCTGTGTGGGATGTGCAGAAAATTAGTGACAGGAACAGAAGGTTTTTTCTCTGTAAAAAAAACATCCGCAGTTCACAATGAGGCGCGAAAAATGTGTGTGAACCCAGCCCTACCCAGAAAAACACAAAGGGCCCGAGCCCCGGATGTTTTAGGACCCTAGCAACGCCCCTGGCCCAAACCCTTGTCTCAGCTCTCTGTGACTACTCTAGTGGTCTCCTGACTACTCCGCTTAGAGTAGGGCTGGGAAGGCTTTCAATCCTAAGAGCTCTGGACACTTAACAGGAGGAACCTGAGAGCAGCAGCTGACTTGTGACATCTGTGGTGTGCTGTTCCTCTATTATTCCTTCCAGAAACGTATTTCTTACTCCGTCAGCTGGGTTTTGTTAATTTGGGTTGTCCTGCACAGTCTGACATTGTTCAGTCTATGCTGACAGAGTCAGTGAGTGCAGGGACACACCCAAAGTAACAGCCTTCTCACACATTCAGTAATACTTGTGCATCTCAAAAAAATAGAATAAGATAATTGATATCAATAATTTAAAGGGGATGTCTTGCTACAAAGAATAGTTTTCAAAATGTAGGGAACACTAAATGAAGACATTTTCCAAATACATTGCTTTGTTCATCTTTTTTTGTTAAGGAGCTACAAATGATTTTATCACCTTCCTGACTCTATTTTGTTCCCCCAGTGACCGACCTGTTTACTTATTTTCGCCTGCTGTTTGTTCTATGTGATAGCAGGGAGTGACGTCATCACACAGGTCGCAGCAGCCAGAGTGAGCCTGTGTTATCTAAACTTTCAGACAAAAGCTAGTAATTACTGCTGTTTACTTTAGATAAACCTCCTGCTAGCAGTTTCAGAGAAGCTTCTAAGCTAATCTAAACTAATTAGCAGACTGAAAACAAGGAGTTGAATACATGGAGTGAATGCACTGAGCTCCTATGCTAATTACAGACAGTCTGAGCAGGAAGTGACAGGATGCATCTATGAAACTCTGAGTGGAGACAACCCCTTTAAGTCAAATAGAGAAACCCATATTTGTCCTGTGCCGTGTAAACGGCCCCTAAAGATCCCAAAACTCAGCTTCTCTTCCTCTATCAAATCCTGCTCTCAGATGTGGTAGCATAAAACACCTGACAGGTTCCCTTTAAATGGGTTTTGCCACAAAGTAAAATTGACGTGGGAAGCTTGCAAATTAAATAAAAAATATTTTCAGTATTCATCATTATTAAAAATTCACTCCCCGTTTTTGTTTTAGCTGATCCTTTAGTGATTCATTGTTTACAGGTCATCTCCAGAGGATACGACCAGGGCTGAGAGCTCCGCAGTCCTGGTCAGACATGCTCAGACATCACTTTGCCTCTCAGGCAGCTACTGAGTGTTCAGTCCCAGGTGCTGTCATTCTACTCCCGTCCTCTGTGCTACTTAGTAATTAAACAGTGCAAATATATAAAAAAGAAACCTCAATGAGATATGTGCATTGATAAAGAGAAAAAAAATCCACAGGTTTGTTTTCAGCAGGGATTTGAACCTAGAACCCTTGTGCTGTGAGGCAAAAACTTTACCACTGAGCTACATTGTAACTATTCACAGCTCTATACATAAACAGACTTTTCTTTGACTAGAGAGAGGAAAGGTATGGTAATGTCATCCTGCTGGGTCACACGATATGCAATTCAAACAAATCACACGCGCCCCCTTCTGCAGGAGGTAAGATATGAGATTGTGGCAGAACCCCTTTAAGTTACAAGTTCTACTGAATCTCTTCCCATAACACTATATATTAAGCTGTTCAGCTCCTCCTGTTCTATAATGATGAGGCAACAAGTTCCCTTTAAAGCAAAAAACTTCCTTTACTAGGCTCATGCTAGCATCTTGTGTGATCCTGGCAGCAATCATAAGAATTGGAATGTCCCTATGATTGTCAAATTTCCACTTCATCCCAGTGTCAAGTGTTATACGTGGGAAACTGAATACAAGTCTTATGCCTAAAACAGGCATCAACACGATGTAAGTGAATGGAGCCGGCAGGCAAAACTAGTGATCCCACCACCTGCCTATTTCATTTTTGTATTTGTAAGTAATTTATATTTATTTTTCACAGTAATTAAAATATAATGAAGTAAACCTTACCTTATAAGACAAGTTTCATATTCAATATACTAAAATTGTTGTATTTAGTATTATATGCTATCGTAGTAACATTGTATGTATGTTTTTTCTTTCTAGTTGTTTGGGACACTAATAAACATACAAGTAATAATGGATGAAGGAGTTGATGTTACAACTGAAGGTAACTCTCTTATTAAAGCGGTATACCAAAGTAGGTTACGTCTTACACGACTTCTTTTGGAGGGTGGAGCATATATCAATGAAAGCAATGATCGTGGAGAAACGCCACTTATGATTGCTTGTAAAACAAAACATGTTGACCACCAAAGTGTTAGCAAAGTTAAAATGATTAAATATCTTCTAGAAAACAATGCAGATCCTAATATCCAAGATAAATTTGGGAAAACAGCTTTAATGCATGCTTGCTTGGAGAATGCTGGATCAGAGGTGGTATCTATGCTTTTGGAGAGTGGCGCTGATCCCAGTCTACAGGACCACACTGGATTTTCTGCCTTGGTTTATGCAGTCAACTCCGAGGACAAGGAAACTCTTAAGATTCTACTAAATGCTTGCAAGGCCAAAGGAAAAGAAGTTATAATCATTACAACTGATAAGTCACCATCAGGCAGACAAACTACAAGGCAGTATCTAAACGCCCCCCCTTCTCCAGGCATTGATCATAATTCTCCAACTCCATGTACATCACCTTCTGAAATTGAACTGAAGACTTCCCCGACTCCAATATCAAATGCTTTTGAAGCAGAAAAGGAACTGTTTAATTTTAAAGAGCCTGACACATCTGTAGATTTGAAAGGCTGCCTAGCCCAGGCTTCCAACAAAAAAGCCTTTATATGAATGACTTTGGAGAAAAAAGTTGCCACTTCTTCAGAGACTGCACTCTGAGCCCTGGCTAAAGATTCCTCCATCTTTGCTTCACCAAAAAAAGTGTCTTTCTTAAAAGGACTTAAAGATAAAACTCCTGAAAAGGCTTTCCCCTTTAAAAAAAAATTTTTATGTATTCGAAACTTTTTTATTTTACGCGACATCAGAGCATTGATGTAAAAGACACTGTCAATCTTCTAAAAACACTTGACTCTGGTCCAAGAAAACTCTCATATGATGAAATAAATTCACAAACACTTTACCCTGAAGGATTGCCAAACAAGTCAGAAATCCCTGTTGACCAAGACCCTGATTCAGTACACACAATGTCTGTTTCGAGTTTAAGGAGCATAGTTCAAAGAAGAAATTTAGGTGCCAACCATTACAGTTCTGACTCAACTCACAAGAAATCATAGTCTGGCTACAACAGAGGACAGTAAATGTCTTTTGGAAAAAAAGAAGATGTTTTCTCCCCCATCTTTACTGTCAGGTTCCAGAGAATCTCTAGAAAATGTATCTGTCACAGCATTAAGTAGAAGAAACCATGCCCTTCTAGAGAGGCGTGGATCTGGGGCTTTACTTTTAGATCACATAAGCCAAACTAGACCTGGCTTCCTTCCACCATTGAATGTGAACCCCCATCCTCCTATTCCAGACATCAGTTGTCATAATAAAATATCCAATGTTATTTTCCCCGGCCCAAAGCCTCTTGTCCCCACTGCTCCACTCTTTCCAAAAGAGTCCAAAAGCAAGAAGATGCTTCTCCGGAGACATTCAATGCACACAGAACAGATTAAACAACTTGTAAACTTCGAAGAGATACTCGGCTAGAAAAAGCCTTCAATGCACAAGTATTGGGATTTTCTTACCAGCGCTCTCTCTCCAAACAGCACCTGCTGCATAAAATGCTTCAAACCTTTTCTGCAAAGAAAACAATCCATCAGCTTATCCGGGAAAAAAATTTAAGCTTAAAATCTTTGGAAATTACAAATCACAGTTTTCTCTACAATATAAATGAATTGCTGCCCTACATCTGCAGCTTTTTTTACCAGCACAGCACACTTTAAGGAATACAGAAGTGTGGAGAAATTAGATATTCGGATTACTGGGGCAAAGAGAGAACATTTGAAACCAGAGGATGGAGCTTCAAAAGCCCGAGGTTCAGGCATATGATTGAGGAGACCATTTGTGATTTTCTTCTTAAAGGATCAACTCCTTTTCACTCAGTGTGATTTTATTTTAAATTTTCTAAGATTCATTGGTATTTCTTACAACCAATACCAGATGTTTCCAAAAAAGCACTTTTACCTCTAGAGGAAAAACAAAATGGGGTTTAGGGGACCCAAATCATATTTATTCCATTATTAAACATATAGAACTTACTAAGTAACCAAACAAGGTGTTAAATGATGAGGCTATTGGCAGCCTCAAGAACCTTGTAGACATGTTGGTGACCATTTAAGGGAAAGTAAGAATATTTGAAATCCAAGGAGAAAAATGCATTACATATTTATCATCAAAATCGTGAAAAATAGGAAAAACTATTACATTCTCGGGGTACGAAAAATGCGAAACTTTTTTTAAAATGTTAAAAAAAAGTTTTTTGGAAGGTTTTTTAAAATAACTTTTGCCCTACATGCAAAATTTGCTCTACCAGTAATGTATTTTTTTCGAAGAACATGCCTTTTCCGGGGAAAGCCCAATATTTATTAAGCAAAAAGTCCTTCGGGCTACATAAGGGCTAATTTTTTAGTAGACATCAAATAAAGGCAAAAAAATTTTGGTGTGTTGACATCACAATTTTAATGCTACAAAATGCTAAAAACGACAGTGCTGTGAATTTCAAAAAAGACCAATCCAAGACTCAGAATTATTGGGTACTTCTGTAAATTAAAAAGTGCCCTGCGACTTTTTATCAAACCAAAAATTAGAAAAGGTCAAAAGACTATAAAAGGTTAAAAATACCAAAACCATCATCCATATTTCGCACTAGTTTTTTAAAAGCTTTTTTTACGTCACTTTTTACAGCTTAAAGGAAGTGTTCAGTTAAAAGATTTACGTAAAAAGTTGAGTCACTTGTAAATGTTATTTATTCTAACGATCCTGAAAAAGTCTTTTAGGTTCGACGCATTCATAATTTTGCTGGCTTCATAGCTGATATCTTCCAGCATTCATTGCTAACTCGATATCTGCTCAGAATTTAGTGTAGTGATTTACATTCTGGGAAATGTCATTTTTACATCAGGCACTGTACATTTTTGGATGTTGTCAAATAACTCGCCCTACTTCAGCTAAGAAAACTGTAAAATGTTCTTTAAATCCATTGGGAAAACTCGACCCATCCCCTTTGGGACATGAGTTATTTTAAAAATTTTATTCCATTTTTATTTAAATGATATGTATATATTAATTGTAATGTTTTCAAATATGAATTCTTTATTTAGAGACATGAAGGGTTTAGATTTCTTATTAATAAAAAGTGTTATCAATAAGCTGTATAAAAATGTTCTTTTGTTAGAAAAAGGGGTTTCCTCACAACTCTCCCCCTCATCCGTTTTCAGTTTCTTTTTTTTGATTTTTCAGGTTTGGGTTTACTGGCTGCTACAGCCACAGGAGGAGTTTTCGAGGACACCAGTTTTGGACAAAGCGACCCAGCGCGGCAGCCTATCAGAGAGACCAAAACGGGTTTCTTAGCTTTAAAGCGACCTGAGGAGCTGATGCAGCACATACAAGAGGGAGTATAAAGAAACAGGAAGAACACTGGTAATGGACACATATTGCAAAGGGACTTGTTTTGCAAGATCTTTAACATGAAAAGCAATCCTTGTAGTGAGACAACCCCTTTAAGGCTCTTTTGTCAGATCAAAGGTGCAATAGTCCTTGTAGTTTCTTTTGTTAAATGAAATAGATCACAGGAAAAAAGGCAATTTTTACAAGGGGAATTTTTTCTATAAATGTCCCCATGAATAAGGGCAAGGTTTTTTTTCATAATAATTACCCTGACCCTTTGTGAACGCATAGGGAAATAATATTGGGGTTTTTAAAAAAAAAAACGGGGCTACATTTAAAAAAATTTTTTTTCTGAGGCCCAAAAATTTTTCACTGATTTTATACAATTTGAAAGTGCTGATTCCAAATATGAATTCAGAATGATTGTATCAGATCATATTTTCTACAAATCTGAAATGTTTGTTTACAAGTTAAGTTTAACGTGCACAATTACCAAAAGTTTTGAAGTCTTGAACAGAATAACACTAATTGGTTTTTATAAAACATATTAATCAACATCAAAAATTTTTTGTAAATTCCTAATTGCAAGCACATCTTTTTTCTTTTTTATTGTCCGGATGGTTTTATCAGGGTTTTAAACGCAATAAACATCACCAATAGTCTAAGATTAGTTTTTGTTCCCTTGGCTTTGACATCTGTGCTACATGGTCTAAATTAATGTGCTGGTGGAAGCATTTCCCCGATCTTTACTCCTAGCGTCTAGATTTGGGTGGAAGTAGCTCAGATGGCTGTGAAGGAAATGAACTTTTCCTTAACTTTGCTTCCAGCTTTTGAAAAGTAGTTAAAAAATTTTTTTTTTTTTAATCTGTTAATTTTTGGCCCCATATTTTAAAAGGGTTCAGAAAAAGCAAATCAACCAATTTCGCCAAACTTATTTTGGTTTTTTATGAAACCTCTGCTTACTTTAAAATCAATTTGAGGGTCGGCAAATATACCAGGTTTGAACTTCTCATGTAAAAAAGCATGACATTTGGGACACAGATACTTGACGCAATCACCATCCGTCCAAACCTAAAAACGTTCACTGTCCCTTAAATTTTAAAGCAGGGGGTAACAACACTTTTTAAGAATCGATAAGTGGTTCATTCCTGATATTGTTTTTCCCTATCTCAAATATCTCCCTATATGACATACTTTACTTGTCCAATTATGCGTGGCTCTCAAATAGACACAAGAGGCAAAGAAATTTAGAACCTTGTGTTGTCCAAGAATCATCATTATAACTTTTAGCTCACTGCACAGTTGTCAATGTGTTTGGTTTTTTGAAGGATAATTTTCATGGATTCATAAATGTATTTTATATATACCTAGTGAGCAATAGAAATGGAAGCTAGCTTTTATCCATTGTGAAGCCATACATAGTTTAGTCTTTTCTTTGAACTTTCAATAAAGAGCCTCAATTCCTCTGCCAGATACTCACATCCAATTGACAAATGATTGTACTGTGCATTTAAGACTATAGGTGTTTCAAATGTTCTATTGAAGCAGGCTGAATTATGAAGCTACTGGAAACAAGACCAGCATTTTGTGCAAAAACGGGACCTGTCTGGATTAAACAAATGTGATATTTGGATTCAGCACAGCAAAATTTGCAAAGATCAAGTGTTATCCTGCAGTCACCATCATTGATGTAGACCAGTGTAGTTTCTCTCTTTGTATTGTAAAAATCACAAAGTAACAAGCACTGTGCATTGAAGGAAAATAAATTAAAGGAACATTTCAGGCACAATAGGTCCACAGTGTTCTGTCTTGGGCAAGGTGTGGCACGTGGATTCTTCCTTTGGCGTTCTTTGGGTCCTTGTGTCATGCACTGCCTCCTCATTTCCTACACTGGTCGGAACTCAGTAGATTCATTTTGCCTGGAGAGCTTCTTTAAAGATTCTTTGTTCCTTTCTTTCTTCTTTTTTTGCTAAATGTATTTTGTTAAGAAATTAAGATGTATTCCTATTGATTCTGTTGATACAGAAAAACTTTTGTATGACACATTTGTTCTAATAGGCAGCAGAGAGTGATGATTTTGTTTTTATAAAATGCATATTTATTTATTTATTTATTTATTGCTCTTCACTATTTACAATGATTCTATTTTTCTGTAATATTATCATTATTGATCTATGATACATGTTTGTATTATTATTGTAACTGATTATAATTGAAATGTCACAGATCAGTTTTTATTTCATTAGTATTATAAATGGTCATTAGGCTTACCACTTTAGAGCTTAGCCATGCACAGTTTCTGTATAGTTCTCTATGTAAAGCATATTAGTGCTTAGACTTAGTGCAATTTCTTAGCTGTGTAGGCTTTATGGAGTATGTGTTTTATGAGCACAATTAATATAACAATTGAGATCGCTGCTGTTTATGGATATTGTTAGAATGACCCTTTCTCTGCTTAGCCATCTGATAATCAGTGGATATGGCCAAACCAAACAGGTTACACCTACTTATGTGATATCATTCGTTTATTACATGCTCCACACTGGATGCTGTCACATATAAGTGGTTCAGATTTTTATTGAACCAAATAACACATATTCCAAAGTGATTTGTCTGTAAGTAGCTGAAAGCCTATAGATGGACATCACAGTATTATACTAGTACAAGTATTTACATATGTATGTAGCACAGAAGTAAAATGCACCTGAAAGCTGTAGAAATGACAGCAGTATATTGAATTGAGCTTGGTCTTTATTAGTTCTCAATTTAGAATGTGAAGATACAAGATATTTTGTTAACAGAATATTATATATTTTAACAGATGAATTATTTATTTGTAAGAAATTGAAATTCAAAAGAAAAACCTGAACTCAGTAACTGGTGATGAAGTATTTTCAGTTAAGAGACCACTCTAGCAAAACTGATATACATTTTAGGATATGAGCACAGGGGCGTAACTACAATTCATAGAGTCCCATAGCAAAATGAGATGGGATTCACCTCCTATTGACAAGAACATTGACTGGAACATAAGTAGGAAAAATTAAAAGTATGGATAATAACACCATAAATCACAGAACCTACACAGTACTGTTTGATAGCAGAAAGCCACCAATCTGTTACATAAAGGTACAATGTGCACCATAACAGCTGCAATGGCTGCTACAGCTATGGTTACACCCATGCTTGAGAAGGGTTGTGCATGACATGGTTTTTCTCTTTGGTGTTGTTTGAATCCCAATGATACGCACCTACGCCTCAGGGACTGTGCTAGACTAATATAGTGTATACGGTTTGCCAAGAGTATTCTTTTAATTTTGTAACTGAGGTCAGGTCATCATTATTTATTATTGTTGTATGGACTGTATAGATCACTGCAAAAGTAGAAAAACACTGTAAGGAAATTGCTCCCTTATGGCGGGCCGTGTTCTGTGTTAACACTTTTCTTTAGTCTTTGGGTCATACACTTTGTAGTAAAAATGTGTACATGGTGGCCAAAATCAGTAACATGAACACCTTTGTATTTTAATTTGCTTTTATAATGACAGATTTCTAGATGGTGAAGGGGTACATTATTGCATACCCTTTGGTCTAGTTTACAGTGGTCCCTCACTTTATAATATTGATAAGCTCTAGGATGACAACTGTAAGTTGAAACTATGGTAACTTGAGACCCTAACTCTATGGAAAACTTGTTATTGGTTTTACAGCCCCCAAAATGTGATCTATAAATCCCAAAAAAATTAAGATTAAAGATCAGTAAACAGATTACTAATACAGATTCATAAAGCAATTATTTTAATTAAAAAGTCAGAAAGAGTCCTTGAATGCTGTATATCTCCTTCAGGGCCTTGTACAGTACACACATTGACAAGAAAAATATAAAGCTTGTGTCCAAAGGAGCCGCTCATCCTGGTACAGGCAAAGAGCAGTGCAGAACACATAGTACCACGCTGTACTGTAGAGAAGGGCTAGTAAACAGTGCATGCACCTCACTAATACAGATGTTTTACAAGTAAAATGTTCATGATAATTGGTTGGATCTTCCATCCAGCTGCAGATCAGCAGTGTCTGTGACGAATGGTGAGTTGGCTTCAAGATACAATGTCCAAGGAAAGCCCATTGTATGATAAAAATATTGTATCTTGAGGGATCACTGTGTAACTTTGTTTATTAGATTGCTCTATATCATTATTCTGTATATAGAACTGATGAACAAACTTTATTTTAACATGAAATCTGAATAACAATGTGTTCATGTCTATAATAACAATACTTTATATGTATATAGTAATGACATGTAACATGTTTTGAATAGTGTTGCGTTTATTGCTTTGCTCTAGTAATCGGAGAAGCAACTACCTGCTTTAAGCCCTCACTGTGTGAGTGACCGATCTACTGTTGTCTAGTAAATTCTTGAAAGGAAACATATGATTAAAAATGTATTTTACATAAGTATGGTCATGTGATCTGCTGTTATTACAATTAAAGTTGTTTAAAGCTATTTTTGTAGTTATATGATGTATTTTGTGCTTTTACAGATAGGTATAATTTTTAATAAATCTAAAGTTCCACTTTACATACTGTGCATTAAGTCACGGTATCAAACGGACTAGAATGATAATCAAAAGTTCATCCAAAAGGGGTGGAAAAAAATGTGAACTTATGAAGGGATAATGTCTAAAAAATGTAAATTAAACCCCTTCTCCCAACATAACTTTTTTGACATCTATGAGCAGTAGAGCCCAAAACTTGTAATAGAGATTGGTGAAAAAATTCCTTTTTTCTAGTTTCTTTGTCAACTTACTTATATTATTCATTTTATGGAGATGTTTGGCCTTGCACAGGTTTAACCTGTCCATGAGAAAGATAAAAATGAGTTGTCACCCCTTGTCTCCACAACCTTCTTAACACCTGTTCAGCTAACGCAATTATTTAGTTGCTGCTGTAACATATTTCAAAGCGCTATACAAAAATTATCAGCACAATGCACAGGTTCTGAAAAGCAACGGGATCAAACTATGAGCAGCTACAGGTATAGCAGTAAAATTTGTCCCTTTTACAACCCAAAAAATTTCCGCTAAAACGTTGCTATAATACAAGCAATCTTTTTCCCTTCAAAAAACCACTCTTGGTCATATACACTCACCGGCCACTTTTTAGGAAAAACCATGCTATTAACGGGTTGACCCCCTTTTTCCTTTTCAAACTGCCTCAATTCTTTGGGGCATAGATTCAACAAAAGGTGCTGGAACATTCCCTCAAGTTTTTGGGTCCATATTGGACATATGGCACACAATTTTGCCGCAATTGTCGGCTCAAATCCATGATCGAATCCCCTTCCACCCGCATCCCAAAGATGCTCAAATTTTGGGGAAAATTTTGAAACGTGAACCAAATTGTCATTTTCAAGAAACCCAGTCTAGATGATTCCACTAATGACATGGCGCATTATCCTGTTGAAAGTAGCCACAATTTGGGCCTTTGTGGTCAAAAGGGAGGGGGCATGGTCACAACAATACTCAGGTAGGCGGGCGTTGCAAAATGCTAAATTTTGGTCCCAAAGGGGCCCCAAAAAAAGGGGGCCCAAGAGAAAATTTCCCCACCCCCATGACCCCACCCACCCCCCACCTGAACCTTGAAAAAAGGGCAGGAATGATCCATCTTTAAAAGTTTTTAACCCCGCCAATTCTAAATACCATCCGAATTTCGCAGCAGAAATCGAGACTATCAGACCAAAACTTTTTTCCAATCCTACTGTCCAATTTCGATGATTTGGAAAAAGGGAGCTTCAGTTTCCTGTTTTTAGCTGAAAAGGGCACCCGGGGTGTTTTCTCTGCGAAAAGCCATCTCCCCAAAAATTTTTCGCCGTACTGTGCTTCAGAGATGCCTCTGCCTACCTTGGTTTAAGGGGTGGCAATTTTTAGTCACGTCCTTTCTACACTCAACCCATCTCCCCCTTCTCCTTTGACCCTGGCACAACAACTTTATTTCCCCCACAACCCTGCCGCCTCACTGGATGTTTTTTCTTTTTCTCTGTAAACCTGGAATGGTTTGCGTAAAAAAATCCCGGGAGATCACATTTCGAAATACCGGACCACCCTTCTGGCACAACAACCATGCCACTTAAAAAGGCACTCAAATCACCTTTTCTCCCCCATACAAATCTCGTTTGAACTGCAGGAGATTTCTTGACCATGTCACATGCCAAAATCCCTGGACCGCCATTTTTAATTGGCTGATTAAAATTTTAAAATGTTAACGACAGTTGACGGTTTACCTAATAAAGTGGCCGGGATGTATAAATTTTTTCCTCTGAACTTTAATGAAAAAAATTTCAACATATACTTTAAAGTCACAGAGCTAAAACCTTTAGTTTGTCCTCACTGAAGGTAATCCACATTTCGGGACAAAAAAGTCCATTGTATAACCAAAGCTCGAGCGAATGAAGATAGCTTAAAAGGCACGCAGCACACCATAAAGCCAAATTTAAGGGGGGTTTACCGGGAGAAAGATTTCATAAACACAATAAACAGCATTTATATTAAAATTAGAATATTCTACTACCTTAAAAGGTTTTCTTTTTCTTTTGCCTTCTTTATTCTTATCATGAGACCCTTTTGTATGAAATGTCCTGCTTGGGAGTGTTATAGTTCTCCAACAGCTTTTTTCCACAAGTTCCAGAAAGCACCAGTTACAAACTAAAATTTTTCCCTGAAAAGCCCCCCCCCCCTAAGGGTATGTCAACGGGGGGCGAAAAAGCCCAAAAAACTAAAAAACATATTGCAAAAAACTTCCAAATACAATTATAAATTTTTAATTTTTAAAAATGTTTTTCTGGACTTCAAAAGTGACCCTACTGTTTCTTTGGGCTTTTTAAACGTAAAACAGATCAAAAGTGACATGTCACTTCTTTGAAATGGATTTTAAAAAACCAATACAGTCTCTGAACGACATAAGTATTTAAAAATTTTGAAACAATGAAAGGGAATGGAAACCATTGTTAAATACGTATTTGGGGGTACGTAAACGTACCTAAATACATTTCAAAAAACACCGTGAAAAACCTACTCAAAGCCTCCCGACACTGTTCAGGCCCCCTGCCCTTACACCTTTCAATCTTCTCGAACAGTACCCTCATTCCCCTGCATCTCTGCCCATTTCACTTCCGGAGTATCAGCAGGTGTGGTAGTACAGTGCACCAATCATTTGTCACATGTAAAAAAACTTCTTTTCCTCAACCTATAATATACATGAAAAAAATATATAATTTTTTTTAAATATTTTCTATGTATTACGGTACATCCCCCACACCCCATCAAATCATTGTAACTCGATTTGGTGGGGAATGTGCCTCACCCATTTTCCTTACAGGGGATAGCCCATCAGCATCAAAAAAATGGGTGACCTTTTCTTCCCCCACTGAAAACATTTTTTTGTCAGGGAAAACTTTTTTTCTTGCGTAGGGGATGTAACAACATCATCACCCATAAATAAGGAAATCATCTCATAGCTTCTTCCGGCACCACACAGTAAAAAAACCTAGGCAGACTTTTTTTTATGGGGGCTGTTAAAAACCAAAGGCCTAATGCACTTTTTAGCCAATCAAAAAAACAATCTTCGACCGGGTGAAAAGTTTTTTTTTTAACAGATTTACAAAAGACACTCCTACAAACCACAAGAGGTAAAAACAGTCCCCAAAAATAAAGCACCTAGACTCTAATACAACAGGTTTGGTCACAATTGAAACAAGTTGTCCACTGTATTGCCCCAAAAACAGTGTAAAACACCCCTCCCCCTCCCTCCCTCTTACAGAAGATTACATTCCGTCACAACCCGTTTACATAGTGACATGAGTCAAAAGCACAGAAAATTTTCTCTCTCGGGTCACACCCCTACAGGGGGGTTTTTCTGACTAAAGCCGGCTTAAGCACCCCCCCACGAGGTACAAAATGCCCTTTGAGGGCAGAAGAAAAACCATTAAATCACTGGATTCACATGATAAGTGGGAATTTTGGGAGAAAAGGGGTCTCTGCCGGTTTTGCAAAGCAAACATGTAAAAATTTTTAATAAGTATCAATTACAAAGTTAAATTTAAAATTTAAAAGTTGTGAGTTTTAATAACAAATAAAAGGAATCCCCCCGGGGAACCCTTTTAACTACTCTGCTCAACCACCCGCTTGATTAAACAATGGACTTATCTTGATCAGAAATGTGGACTTACCTCTTGTGATGACATTAATGTATATGTTGAAAATGTTGTAACATTAAAAGTTCAAGAGGAAACAATATAATATATATGACCAAAAAGTTTTTACAGAAGAAAATTATGGCATTTTATATATAGCAGTGTGTGACTTTTTGCTCAATGCTATAGGATCCAGTCCCCAATTTTTCTATTTTGAAACACAAAAAGGGCCCAAATTTTTATAAAACATCAGCCCCTGGCGATAAACACAAATTCTGAAAAATTACGCAGGCAAAAAATGGTGTAAACACACAGGGTTATTACAACCCCCTTCCGGGCTGCGTACCACAGACCGTCAAGTGCCCCTGCGACCCTTTCCACCACAAAAGAAACCTGGGTTTTAAAATTTAAAAAAAAGGACCATGGAGCAAAAAGAAGAAAGTGTCTTGATCTATGTCATTTTTTCTTTCTTCAATAAGGAAGGGGGAAAAATTATTTGATCCCGGGTGGGTTTGTAATTTTGCCCACTGAAAAAAACATGAACATCTATATTTTTTTAGGGTAGGGTTAATTTTAACAATAAAATAAAATAACAAAATAAAATCCCAAAAAATCACATTGAAAATTAATAAAATTTAATGTTTTCAGTGAGAAATAATATTTGATCCCTTGGCAAAAAGGGCTTAATACTTTGGTGGCAAAACCCTTTTGGCAAGGGGAGCATCGACTTTTTGAGTTGATATGAAGGGGGTTGGGGGGGCACATTCAGGAAAAAATTTTTTTCCACTCCTTTTGCAGATCCCTCTAAATTTATTTAAAATTTTAAAATGTCCTTGGGAACTCAGAGCTTCAAACCCATAAATTTTCTATTGTATTTAAGGGCTGGAACTGGGTACCACTCCATGACCTTTAATTGATTCTTTTTTTGAGACACACCTTTTTGCCTTTCTGAGTTTTTTTGGGCCATTTTCTTGCTGAACCCGCTACAACCCATTTTTAAGTCCTGGCAGGGGAAGGAGGTTTCACTCAGGATTTTTTGGGACTGGGCCTCCAATTCCCCATTGATGCGGTAAGCAGCCTGTGCCCAACGAAAAAAAACCTTGAAAGGGGGACGTGTTCTTTTTGGTCAAAACGATTTCTCCAATCCGCCTGTTGAATTAAACCAAAGACAAACCCACTGACCACACACCTTCTCCCAATCACCCAAAATATCCAGTGTTCATTGGGGAAACTTTAATGGCTACGGCCTTTTTTGAGCAGGGGACCTTTTGGGCACTGCCGGGGTTTTTAAACATTCGGTGTAATGGCCCCCCAATGGTTTTTTTTGTGAATGTGGGCCCCAGCGCTTTGAAAATATTAACAAATTCCCCCCCATGTAGTTTTAGACTGTTCCCCTTTCCCCTTCTTATGATCAAGGGAACCCCACGAGGTGAGATTTTGGGATGGTGCCCCAGATCGATTTAATTGAAGTCATTTGTATTTCTTCCATTTTCTTTCATTGCAAAAACAGTTGCCTTTCCTTTTCACCCAAAAAGTCCCTTAACTTTTGGTTTTGACCCCCTTCCACTTTGAAGGTCTATATTTGTCCCGGGCCCTTAGAAACTCTTTTGGGTTTTCCCCTGTTGTAGAGGGTTAATCGGCTGATTAAAGAATCGGGAGGGAAATCTTTTATAAAGGTAACATTTAAAAACCGCCCGTCTTTAATTCAGGTAACGATTGATTTTGACATCTAACTGGTCAGAGCAGAACTCTAGGTGGGAAGGGATCAATACTTATTTTTCTCCAGCAAAAATCAAATAAATTTATATAATTAACAATGTATTTTCTGGATTTTTTTTTTTGGATATTCTATCTTTCAATTTTTTAAATTTACCTAACCTTTAAAAAAAAAAAGACTGTTCATGTCAGTGGGGCAAACTTACAAAATCAGCAAGGACAAATAATATTTTCTTCACCGTAATGGGCCCGTTTTCTATTCACTTACCTGGGAAGAGTGATGCCAAAATGCCAGGAAAAGGCAAACTAGGGATGCAGTAAGATGTTCTACCAGGAAACCTTAAAAACTCCCATGTAAATGCAGCATATTTTGAAGACCAAGTAAGGCCTTCATAACAACAGTAATCTCTAATGGCAGTGGCCTTTTTCAGATGGATAATGTGTACTGCATATTGCACAAATTGTTTAGGAGTGCTTTGAAGAATATGGCAAAGAGAGTCCAAAGGGTTGGCTTAGCCTCCAAATTCCTTAAATCTCAAACAGAATTAGAATCTATGGAATTTGATGAAAAAAACAAGTTCAATCAATAAAGACCATATGTCACAATTACAGAGTGAAAAGTACCTGATGTTAACCTCTTGGTGACAGTAGCCAAAGGGCACCTTCAGAGGTCTTCTGTTGTTATGGTCTCAAGGGCCCTAGGTATTTGACAGCACAAGGGCATCTATATACTAGGCAGATGTTATGGCTGATTGGTGTATAATTCTGCCAGTGAGATAAATATTGAAATATTGATGTGATATTGATTCCTGCAGATCAGTGTATTGTATAAATGGAGACAATCAAATGTACCTTTTTGTACCCTGAACAAAAGCCTGTTTGTGTTTGTAATATGAATCTTTAAATATTTTGCCCAAAACCTTTAAAAAAAAAATTTGTATTTTCCAGAAAAATGTGATAAAGTATCAACACAAACTGTTCTCACCTTTCCAAATGCTTGCTGATCCACACACCCGAACAAAAATGGTAACATTAGCATCATATGTTTTAAAAAAATATAAAATATTTCTGTAACACAGAAAGCGGATTATCAAACTGAGAACACACGGCTGCCCACAGATATCTCAAGATATTTAAATGTGAAATACAATATATTAATAATGTGTGGTGTCCTAAATAAAGTACATACATAGGTCAGAACAAACAAGAACTGACTGTAATAAGACTGGTATAATAATAAACACTGATATAGTAATATTGTGCATGTACTGTGTGTAATATGTATGTATACAGTATTATACTGTACATGTACAGTTGAAACCAGAAGTTTACATACACTATATAAAAAGACACATATGCATATTTTTTCCACTATCTGACATGAAATCAAATAACCTTACCTATTTTAGGTCAATTAGGACCAAAATTTTTTATATTTTCCAAAAAGCCAGAATAATGAGAGAGAGAGAATTTAGGGCATTGCTATTAATTTCTGCAAAAGTAATATAATATACATTTCATTAGTATTTGGTAGCATTGCCCTTAAACTTTATGACCTGGGTCAAATGTTTTGGATATCCTTCCACAAGCTTCTCACAAAAGTTGGTAGGAATTTTGGCCCATTCCTCCTGACAAAATTTGGTGAAATGACCATGTTTTTTAGGTCACTTTCTCCCACCTGCCGTTCCTGCTTTGCCCATAAATTATTTTCAATAGGATTGAGATCAGGGCTTTGTGATGGCCACTCCAAAACATTGACTTGGTTATCCTTAAGCCACTTTGTTACCAGTTTGGCAGTATGCTTCAGGTCATTGTCCATTTGGAAGATCCATTTCTGCCCAAGCTTTACCTTCTGGCTGATGTCTTGAGATGTTGCTTCAGAATTGCCACATAATCTCTCTTGCAGCAAAACAACCCCACAACATGATGCTGCAACCACCATGTTACCCAGTTGGGATGGTGTTCTTAGGCTTCCAAGCTTCTCCCTTTTTCTTCCAAATGTAACAATGGTCATTATGGCCAGACAGTTCGAATTTAGTTTGGTCAAACCACAGAACATGTCTCCAAAAATGTAAGCCTTTGTTCCTGTGTGCATTTGCAACCATTAATTTGGCTTTTATATGTTTCTTTTAGAAAAATGTCTTCTTTCTGGCAAAGTGGCCTTTAAGCCCATGTTGATACTGTACTGGTTTCACTATGGATAATGACACAATCTTACCAGCTTCCGCCAACGTCTTCACAAGGTCTTTTGCTTTTGTTCTTGGGTTGATATGCACATGTCGGACCAAAGCACGTTTATCTGAGACACAGAACCCATCTCCTTCCTGAGCGGTATGATGGCTGGACATTCCCATCTTGTTTGTACTACTGTGCATATAAGTGTTTGTACAGATGAACGAGGCACCGTCAGACTTGTGCAAGTCCATAATACTCTTCCTGATATATTGGCTGATTTCGTTAGACTTTTCCATGATGTTACACACAGAAGCAGTGCTTTTCTGGTGTGCTTTAAAATACATCCACAGGTGTGTCTCTAATTGACTCAGATGTTGCCAATAAATCTATCAGCTTCTGAAGACATGATATCATATGGGCTGTCCCAAATGAGGTAAATGTAATCCTAGTGTATGTAAACTTTTGACTTTGCAGAAAGTAATAAAAATGCCTTAAAAATTAAATTCCTTCTCTCTCATTATTCTGGCATTTGGCAAATATAAAAAAAATTGGTAATCCTAATTGAGCTAAAACGAGTAAGCTTAATTCTGATTTCAGATAAAAACATGCATAAGTGTCTTTTTATATAGTGTATGTAAAATTCTGGTTTAAAATGTGTGTAATATTATATATGTATATTAAAAGATATACCTGACTTGAAAAAAGAATACATGAAACACCACAGTATGGAGATATCAGGGCAGTAGCGCACTGCCCCAATGAGCGTTTATTCAAGGGGGAACCAGCAGAGAAGCTCCGGTGGACTTATTTGTTTACTACTGGCTGATGGCATGAGAACACTATAACCAATTAGTGGCCTTCATTGTCACGTGTCGTACTCTTGGTTTCACACCTCTGTGAAGGAAGACATATTGCCAACAGTGCATCATGTGACCGCTAAGGTTGCTGATTCCTTACAGTGGCCGGTAGTAGACAAATAAAGGAATTTCCTCTTGAATGGCTTCTACACTGGATCGCTATTCAATGGGAAAGTAGTGTATTGTTTGTTTTTTTGTTTTCATTTTTTTAAAGGTTAGATAACCCCCTTTATGTCTATTACGTAGTAAATTGCACCTTGACAGCACAAGAACAGCAGTCCTTATTATGTTTTTATATAAGTCTGGGTTATCTCCATGCCTGTAGTCACAAACGAAATGCTACCTGTGATATCACTGTTCTTAAACCATTTTCCATATGGAGAAGTCAAAATTTATACACGGGTACATGCGTTGCACATGTGGATACCTTTCATTAATTGAAGATTTATACAAAAAGAATAAGTAAATAAATAAACCAAGGCATTATACATGGTAAATCCTTGTGAACTGAGCATGTATGCTATGATGTGAAGGCTTACATGATTCAAAACAGGTTATTTTTCTGTATTGACTTGCAGTTCAGTTAAATGGCATGGTAACATTGCTGTAGCTCTAGCTCGCTAATAATGAAGAATTTTCATTTCATTTTTCACATTTACATCCGACTTTCAAGCATCAGGAACTTTGGTACTATCTGGAGTATTAGTCACATTTATTGTTTGGTGCATTGCATAAATTGTGAGCAAATGTTACAGTCCTGACTGTAAACCGAAACACTGTGTAGCTATTCCTTTCTATTGTGGATCGATTCTTATATTACTCAATGTCAATGCCATCTGTGTAGGAGAAATTGGCTTGACATATAACTTTATCTACGGACACACAAGGTAATAGAATGGTTATGGTCTTGGATACGCTTGTTGCAGGGCGCACTGTACATCTGCTGTGTTATTTTTGGAGTGATGATGAAACAGAAACAAATATCTGTCCTTTGAACGACTACTGTGTTTCTTTTTATAACTAATCATTTTGTTTTTAAGGAAAAAAGGTATCATGCTATTATTGAAGAATGAATTCAAATTTGGAGGCAATTTGAGAAAACTTTAATTTGTGAAATACTTTTAAATAATAAAGATTGTTTACGACAAATATATATAAATATGTGGTAAATGTACAAATAAAGTTGCATTTTGTGGTATTTAATGTTTTGTTCTTCTTACGACGAGAAAGTTACAGCTATGAGTATTGTGATTATTACTTATTCAAGGAACTATTAGACAACATAATGGACTGATTACACACACTGTGTCAAATGTCACTCAAGATCTAGGGACATTAGGGCAGGTTTATTAAAACTGTCTGATACAGGGGTGCTCAACATTTTTCGGTCCAAGTCCACATTGCCGCAGTGAATCTTAGAGGGGTATTTCCAGTCTGAGACCATTATAACACTTCAATTGAAAATACCCGAAACGGCTGAGAGGTCTTGGTTCCACTTTGGGGACAGCTAAAGAACACAATGGGAGGTCACTTGCTCATTAATCAAAAACAGGATATGAGGCACCTCTGTTCATTATTGTTTTTGGAGGTTACAAAAGTGTCTGTTTCCCAACAATAAGTAGAGCGAATAACACACATACATGGTCTCCTTCCCAACTCATCTCCTCTTCTTTAGAGTCTAAAACCAATATGACATTTCTATGGTTTATCTTGTGGCTCTGCCATGATTGTATCAGAAATAAATAATCCTCTGAGGAACAAATCCAGAGATAATACAACAACAGTTTTTATTTAATTGCTCATTAAGGTTGGTTAACATAACAAATACAGCCTTTTAGTGCCAGCCATACAGTGCCCACCATAACAGTGACTGCCATATAATGCTTACCATAAGTCATGCAGTGACAAAATTAGTACCAGCCATAAGTGTTTACCATAAGCCATACAGTGCCCACCATAACAATGCCAGCCATACAAAGCTCACCATAACAGTGTCATCAGTTGAATTCAGCTGTCAAAAGATGAATATTCCTTTCTGTAGTATGAGGACAGAGAATGTCTGTGTCCAGATGGATGGGGGCCACACAGAGGAGCACTGGAGGCTGCATGTTGTGCTCTCATGGTCTAATAGTCAAACAGTATAAATGTTTAAGACCTAGATAGTCTTAAAATGCACCACATTTTGTTGATGAATGTGGAATGTCTTTAGACTGTGTAGTCTAAGTTTACATCTTCTATTAGTTGGCTCACTATATTAAACTAATTGTGGCAAATTTTTGGTGCACAGCGTTGCCTGCTAAGCTATGCCCTCTTTACGAAGGCTTGGCTTTTTGCCGGACAAGGTTCAGAAGTGTCTAGAAGCTGTCTAAAATACATAATAAATGTGGTGTAAAGAATGTACATCTTTTTGGCACAAATTGTGGTAGAATTCTGGTGCAATTTTCAGAACAAATGTGCCTCATTATGTTCAGACAGGCACTAGTATGAGCAGAAAATAATGCCTGCATTTTATATACTGTAGAAGTAAGCATTTGAACTCAAAACAGGTTGTCTTCAATATCAAAAATTATAATTATAAATCCAAATAAGACGTAGTTAATCTGGTGAGGTGAGCATGTCACCTAATGTGGTAACTTCCCTGATATCATGGGTCAGAATTTTGACATTCCATGATTTTACTCTGTACTCTTCTAGTGAAAGCAAACAGTAGTACACAGGGATCAGCACACTATATTATATTCAGTAACCAATGATCATCAGAAAAAGGCATATTAAATCTGGCTTATTTAAATCAGATTTTCATTATTTTCTCTTACTTTGCTATTTTTTAGTGGTGATTTTTCATCAATTAGACTAGTCACAATAATTAATCTACAGTGGGTTTGAAAAGTATTCAGAAATCTTAAACTGTTCCTCATTGTTAAACATTACAACCACAAACTTAAATGTATTTTATTGATATTTGAGGTGATAGAGAAACACAAAGTAGCAAGTGTTTGTGAAATATAAAAAAAAAAAGATACCTACTTTTCCACATTTTTGCAAATTAGAAAACTGGAAAGAGTGGCATGCATATGTATTCACCCCTCTGAGTAAATAGTTTGTAGGACCAGCTTTAGCTGCAATGACAGCTACAGTCTGTTGCGGTATGTCTCTACCATCTTTGTTCATCTAGAGGCTGGAATTTTTGCCCATTCTCCCTTGCAAAGAAGCTTTAGCTCAGATTGGTTGATGAACAGCAATTTTCAAGTCCTGTCACAGATTCTCAATGAGACTTAAGTCTGGACTGTGACTGGACCATTGTAACACAGGAATATGCCTTGATGTAAACCCTTTCATTGTAGCTCTGGCTGTATGTTTAGGGTTGTTGTCCTGCTCGAAGGTAAACCTATGCTCCAGTCTTAACTCTTTTGCAGCCTTTAATAGGTTTTCCTCCTGGTTCCATCCATCTTCCCATCAACTATAACCATCTTCCCAGTCCCTGCTGAAGCAAAACCTCTCCCAGCATAATGCTTTCTGGAGGGGATACTATATTCAGGGTTATGTGCAGTATTAGCTTTCCTCCACCCACAGCGTTTGACATTTAGGCTAAAAAGTTAAATTTTGGTCTCATCTACGCAGAGCACCTTCTTCCACATCCTTGCTGTGTCCCCTACATGCAAACTGCAAATAGGACTTCTTATGGCTTGCTTTCAAAAATGTCTTTCTTCTTGCCACTCTTCCATAAAGGCCAGTTTTGTGGAGTACATGACTAATAGTTGTCCTGTGGACAGATTCTCCCACTTGAGCTGTGGATCTCTGTAGCTCCTCCACAGTGGGCTATTGGCTGCTTATCTAATTAGTGCTCTCCTTGTCTGGGCTTTCAGTTTAGGTGGATGGCCCTGTCTTGTTCAAGGTCCAAGAATCCGAGAGGCTGTAAGGGTAAAAATTGCTATATACCCAACTATAATCCTATCTAAAGAAGAGCTACCGTCCCTAAAGTGACAAACCTACCTCTCGTTGGCTCACCCTGTTAATATACAGTGTGGGTCAAAAAGAACATGAACCCTATATTCCACACCTCACACTGTTTCCAGGACAAAGAACGTCCCAGAATAAGAAACATCCCAATTCAAGGACTGTTTCAGCAAAAAAGTGTTTCCCCAGTACTACTGGTTCCCTAGGGGACAAAATTATACTAATAAAGTGATAACCACTAGAAATGTGGTGATGAAAGGTGGTACCCATTTGTTGGAATGATGAAGCAATAGGACTGTTTCTTTATCATTCCAACAAGTGGCTACCACACAATTCAAATTGATCCCCTAAATTTCTTCAACGATTAAGGGATCAAACACCTGTGATTAATTTTTCAATTAAACTCCTTGTTAGAGATCAGCAAGTTGTGCAAAAAGTACTGAAAAATTGAACAGTTGTACACATGCATTCTAAAGTTAAGAGATGGTCTCATTTAGTTCAGTAAAAAAAAAAATCCTAAAATTTCTGTTCATCCTGAAATTTCAACCAAAAGCTAAATATCCCTAACTTTTTGTGAGTAGTGTATAAAACTCTTAAAGAGGTTTTATAGTTCTCGTAAAAAGCTCCCCATGGTCTCTCGCTGCTTTGAAAAAAAAAATTGACTGATACTCGCTTCTCCTGCAATGCCGTTCCAATGCAGTCAGAACACTGTTGTTTCCTGCCAGTCACTCAGCAGTTACAGCATGTCCATTTCATAACTATGAGCCAATTACTGGCCTCAGTGCTCACATGCTGGGCATACAAACAGAAGCAGTAGTGGTATTAAAGAACTTGTTAAAACAACTTGAAAACCCCTTTATTCTGGTTGAACGCAGACAATCCAATTGCAGTATCAAAAAAGGTCCTTAAAGGGGTTGTCTCACTACAAGGATTGCTTTTTATGTTAAAGATCATACAAAAAGAAGTCCCTTTGCAATATATGTCCATTAACAGTGTCCTACCTATTCTGAGATATTCCCTCTTGTATGGGCTGCATCAGCTCCTCAGGTCGCGATAGCTACAGACCTGTTCAGTCTCTCCTGAAAGGCCGCCAGCACTGGTTGCTATAGCTACAGCAAACAAAAATGGAAAGGATCCAGCGTAGTTGGTGAAAAATTCTTGCTTACGTTTATTCACATGTACAGAAAAAAGCAGACGGTACTAACAAGACAAACTATTAAAACCTACGCGTTTCAGGCATGAGAGTATTCTGCCCTTGATCACGGTTCACATATAATCATTAGTGCGTCCATTAAAATAGTAAACTGGGCGTTACGTGTATCACCATGTCATATCCTCCAATTAAAAACACAGACATAATGCTATCGCTAATAAAGTATTCTTTTGTTATTACATTGTTTCTTTTCTTAAATCATAATCAGTTGCACATTTATATCAGTATATATAGGATAAATCATTCCTATTATTAAGGCCTACCGGAACCCTCGTCTCCAGCTCGTGGATCCAATAAGCCTCACGCAGGGGCACTCGATGTTCCCAGTCTCCGCCGTTATGTGGACGGTCGACTCGTTCTATTCCACAACATTTGAAGCTATCGAGTGCAACTGCGTGCTCCGCCACGAAATGCCTTACTGCCCTGGAGTGAGTACTCTGTATTCTTCTAATGCCAGCCAGGTGTTCTTGTATTCTAGTCCTCATTTTTCGAATGCTACTACCTATATATGATTTCTTGCAAGTTGTGCAGTGAATGAGATAAATCAGATGGTCCGTATCACAATTAATAAAACTCTGTATTTTATATTTTTTGTTTCCATTTTGACCAACAAAACCATCTGTCTTATCCATATACTGGCATACTTTGCATAGTTTTTTCCCACACATATGGTTGCCTTTCAGATTTAACCATGTTTCTGAATGATTTTTACTGGAGAAATTACTGGGGGATATTGAGTCTCTAAGTGTTTTGCTGCATTTGGCAACCATCTTAACCCCCTCATCTACTATACTAGCCAATATAGGGTCCTGTCTTAAAATATTGATGTTTTTAAAAAAACACTTTTTTTTTATTAATTCAAATTCCTCGCTGTAAGCTGTAGAATAAGTAACACTATGACTGTCACTTTTTTTTACTTTTTATTTTTCTCACTAATTGTGATTCGTGTGTTTTTTCTTTCATCTTATCTTTTGCAAGGTCTATTTGTTTTTTTGCATAACCTCTAGCTTTCAACCTTTTTTCTATGATCTTAACTTGTTGTGTATAATTTTGATCCTCACTACAGATTGTTCGTGCTCTATTAAGTTCTCCGTACAGTATAGAATTGATGGTATGAACGGGGTGGTAACTGTCCGCCCTAAGTACTGTGTTTCCACTCTTAGGTTTTCTATATACATCAGTAATGACTCTCTTTTTTAGAGTATCCCCAGTAAGATGGAGACCTAGGAAGGAGATAGTAACCCTTTCAACAGTATGTGTGAAATGAAGATTGATGGTATTGTCATTAAGAAAGTCAATGAACCCTGGTATGGACACCACACCGCGACCCCAAACAACCAGGAGGTCGTCGATGCAGCGCCCATACCAGAGCACACCATCAGCATATGGATTCTTATTAATCCTGGAGGAATTGCAGGATGAGAAGGAAAAAATGGAGTATAATATCACAATCCAGCATGACAGTAGCAACCACCTTTTCTACCCCTTTAAAGCTCGTTTCAGCGCTATGGACATTTTTCAGTCCACCATGGAAAGAGATCTAAAAGATATACAACAACAAGTACGGAATAAAATAATTAAAAACAATATTAAATACAATATGACAAAACAGGAATATAAGGCGCTGAACGAAATAAAAAGAAATAAAAATCTAATAATAAAAAAGGCGGACAAGGGGGGGCCACTGTGGTCCTGATGCAGGGTTATATGAGACATTGATAAGGGAGACCCTAGATGATACTCATACTTACCGTAAGTTGAAAAAGGATCCTACTAAAGAAATGCAAAAAAAATTTGCTAAATTGTTAGAAGAAGGTAGCAGCCTCAGAGTCATAACTGAGAAGCAGGTAAAATATTTGATGGTAAAAAAAACTAAAGTGCCAAGGCTTTATGGGGTGCCTAAAACCCACAAAAATAGGTTTCCTCCGGGCATCCGCCCCATTGTGTCTAGCTGCGGCAGTCTTAATGAAAAACTCAGCCAATGTGTGGATGACTACCTGCAGCCAATGGTACAAATGTCACCGGGGTACCTAAGAGATAGTACTACAGTCATTGAAAATTTTAAGGATTTTCAATGGACAGAAGACTGTGTGTGGTTGAGCATGGACGTCACTAGTCTATATTCAAGCATACCATTACCTATGGTGAATGTAGCCATACAGTACCATCTAAACAAATTTAACCTCTACACAGAAGAACAATGTATTTTCTTACAGGAAAGTATAGAATACCTTATATATAATAATTATTTCCAATTTGATGGAGAATACTATCTACAAAATGTAGGGGTACCTATGGGGACGACTGCGTCGCCTTCCATGGCTAATTTGTTCATGGCATGGTGGGGCAGAGAATTATATATGACACCCAGAATCCATATGCTGATGGTGTGCTCTGGTATGGGCGCTACATCGACGACCTCCTGGTTGTTTGGGGTCGTGGTGTGGCGTCCATACCAGGGTTTATTGACTTTCTGAATGACAATACCATCAATCTTCATTTCACACATACTGTTGAAAGGGTTACTATCTCCTTCCTAGATCTCCATCTTACTGGGGATACTCTAAAAAAGAGAGTCATTACTGATGTATATAGAAAACCTAAGAGTGGAAACACAGTACTTAGGGCGGACAGTTGCCACACCATTCATACCATCAACTCTATACCGTATGGAGAACTTAATAGAGCACGAAGAATCTGTAGTGAGGATCAAAATTATACACAACAAGTTGAGACCATAGAAAAAAGGTTGAAAGCTAGAGGTTATGCAAAAAAACAAATAGACCTTGCAAAAGATAAGATGAAAGGAAAAATACAAGAATCACAATTAGTGGGAAAAACAAAAAAAGAAATAGGCATAATGTCACTTATTCTACAGCTTACAGTGAGGAATTTGAATTAATAAAAAATGTGTTTTTTAAAAACATCAATATCTTAAGACAGGACCCTATACTGGCTAGTATAGTTGATGAGGGGGTTAAGATGGTTGCTAAACGTAGCAAAACACTTGGTGACTCAATATCCCCCAGTAATTTCTCCAGTAAAAATCGTTCAGAAACATGGTTAAATCTGAAAGGCAACCATATGTGTGGGAAAAAACTATGCAAAGTATGCCAGTATATGGATAAGACAGATGGTTTTGTTGGTCAAAATGGAAACAAAAAATATAAAATACAGAGTTTTATTAATTGTGATACGGACCATCTGATTTATCTCATTCACTGCACAACTTGCAAGAAATCATCTATAGGTAGTAGCATTCGAAAAATGAGGACTAGAATACAAGAACACCTGGCTGGCATTAGAAGAATACAGAGTACTCACTCCGGAGCAGTAAGGCATTTCGTGGAGGAGGACGCAGGCGCACTCGATAGCTTCAAATGTTGTGGAATAGAACGAGTCGACCGTCCACATAACGGCGGAGACTGGGAACATCGAGTGCGCCTGCGTGAGGCTTATTGGATCCACGAGCTGGAGAGAAGGGTTCCGGTAGGCCTTAATAATAGAAATGATTTATCCTATATATACTGATATAAATGTGCAACTGATTATGATCTAAGAAAAGAAACAATGTAATAACAAAAGAATACTTTATTAGCGATAGCATTATGTCTGTGTTTTTAATTGGAGGATATGACGTGGTGATACACGTAACGCCCAGTTTACTATTTTAATGGACGCACTAATGATTATATGTGAACCGTGATCAAGGGCAGAATACTCTCATGCCTGAAACGCGTAGGTTTTAATCGTTTGTCTTGTTAGTACCGTCTGCTTTTTCTGTACATGTGAATAAACGTAAGCAAGAATTTTTCACCAACTACGCTGGATCCTTTCCATTTTTGTTTGCTGTGTTTCGTTGGGCTCTTTGCCAGGAGCCAGGATCTCGGGCGGAGGTGAATTAATTCAACCAGCTGAGGACTTGAATGCAATCCAACAAAAAGAAAAAAAGAGGTGAGCGATCCTTCACTATTCAAGTTGTTGCTTTAATTTCATGTTTGCCGGCATTGAAGTTGATTGCCTCCAGAGATTCTGCGATATCCATATGAATATAACATTACTATGAAGTTGGTTTAGCAGCTATTGTTACCAGCTGGAGCGGACTGAAAGAAAGTATATATTTTTGCAGACGGTACTATTACTGCTTATCGTTAATTTTTATCCTGTTGCTATACATACCGGACACTTAGTTCCTGTTCTGATCTAACAACATGAACAGGGAAGCAAAATTGGCACAGGTCTTCAGTACATGCGATACTTTGACTCCGGATAAGGAGAGTGTGCTTTCTCTATTTGGAAGCTTGTAAAAGTTACAAGTACAGGAAACTAAGCTCTGGTGGGACCGCAATGCACTAAACATGTATTTAGAAAAGGACATCATACCGCGGGGATTGAGAATTAAGAAAATGCCATCATTTATTTATACAGATGATTTCTTAATATCATGGAATCAGGTACTATCAGATTGCTCAAAGAAATTAATGAAATTGATCATAGATTTTGAAACAACTCGTTTGCAGGAAATACAGGAACAAATTAAACAGGCTAATAGTAAATTACAGGAATTTGATGAAACAGAAGAAAAAGAAAAATTACAAGATAGTATAAAAATTAATATCACAAAACTGGAAACTATGATCATGGAAACGAAAAGAACCAAGTACCAAAGAGATCAAGAGGATTATCAGTCTGACAGAATCTATACGGAGAAAGTGGAGAGAAGACCTAGATCCATCTTAAAATACACATCTAGAGATAGAAGAAATAATAATAGAAAGGAAGTAAGCTTCTCGGAAATGGAAGATACCCATACAGGCATGTCAGCTACTTCGGATACAGAAAATTCATCAGAAGAGAGACAATCCACTAGAAGCAAAACCAATGAACACAAACAACAAGCCCCAAAAAACGGAGGCAGAGAGGAGGCAAAAAAAAAAAATCGCAAAAAAAACAAAGGCTGCCAGGAAGCAATAGACTGTAGGGATACTGAGGACTATGTCTTTATACTTAATACGAAGATTCTATCTATTGATCAGATTAATGTATTAAAGAAGGAACTCAATTTTTCGCCTACTAGCCATTTTAAACTTTTTGATACTCTATTGGATTTAAATAAATTTGTTAGATTGCTTACGGTAAAGCGCTTTTTCAGGGAAAATTAAGTATATAAGAAAGATCAAATAGAAGGTACAGATATCCCAGAGCACTAGACGAGGGATCATGAGCAATATCAGAATGTTTTTCAGGGCTTATCATTCCCAGAACAACAATCCTTATTAATTCTGGAGGAATTGCAGGATGAGAAAGAAAAAATGGAACATAATATCACAATCCCGCATGACAGTGGCAACCCCCTTTTCTACCCCTTTAAAGCTCGTGTCAGCGCTATGGACATTTTTCAGTCCACCATGGAAAGATATCTAAAAGATATACAACAACAAGTACGAAATAAAACAATAAAAAAAATATTAAATACAATATGACAAAACAGGAATACAAAGAGTTAAATGAAATAAAAAGAAATAAAAATCTAATAATAAAAAAGGCGGATAAGGGGGGAGCCACTGTGGTGCTGGATGCAGGGTTATATGAGACATTGATAAGGGAGACACTAGATGATACTCATACTTACCGTAAGTTGAAAAAAGATCCTACTAAAGAAATGCAAAAAAAATTTGCTAAATTGTTAGAAGAAGGTAGCAGCCTCGGAGTCATAACTGAGACGCAGGTAAAATATTTGATGGTAAAAAAACCTAAAGTGCCAACGCTTTATGGGGTGCCTAAAACCCACAAAAATAGGTTTCCTCCGGGCATCCGCCCCATTGTGTCTAGCTGCGGCAGTCTTAATGAAAAACTCAGCCAATGTGTGAATGACTACCTGCAGCCAATGGTACAAATGTCACCGGGGTACCTAAGAGATAGTACTACAGTCATTGAAAATTTTAAGGATTTTCAATGGACAGAAGACTGTGTGTGGTTGAGCATGGACGTCACTAGTCTATATTCAAGCATACCATTACCTATGGTGAATGTAGCCATACAGTACCATCTAAACAAATGTAACCTCTACTCAGAAGAACAATGTATTTTCTTACAGGAAAGTATAGAATACCTTATATATAATAATTATTTCCAATTTGATGGAGAATACTATCTACAAAATGTAGGGGTACCTATGGGGGCAACTGCGTCGCCTTCCATGGCTAATTTGTTCATGGCATGGTGGGAGCAGAGAATTATATATGACACCCAGAATCCATATGCTGATGGTGTGCTCTGGTATGGGCGCTACATCGACAACCTCCTGGTTGTTTGGGGTCGCGGTGTGGCGTCCATACCAGGGTTCATAGACTTTCTTAATGACAATACCATCAATCTTAATTTCACACATGCTGTTGAAAGGGTTACTATCTCCTTCCTAGATCTCCATCTTACTGGGGATACTCTAAAAAAGAAAGTCATCACTGATGTATATAGAAAACCTAAGAGTGGAAACACAGTACTCAGGGCGGACAGCTGCCACCCCGTCCATACCATTAATTCTATACAGTACAGTGAACTTAATAGAGCTCGAAGAATCTGCAGTGAGGATCAGAACTATACACAACAAGTTGAGATCATAGAGAAAAGGTTGAAAGCTAGAGGTTATGCAAAAAAACAAATAGACCTTGCAAAAGATTAGATGAAGGGAAAAATACAAGAATTACAATTAGTGGGAAAAACAAAAAACAAAAAAAGAAATAGGCATAATGTCACTTATTCTACAGCTTACAGTGAGGAATTTGAATTAATAAAAAAAGTGTTTTTTAAAAACATCAATATCTTAAGACAGGACCCTATACTGGCTAGTATAGTTGATGAGGGGGTTAAGATGGTTGCTAAACGTAGCAAAACACTTGGTGACTCAATATCCCCAGTAATTTCTCCAGTAAAAATTGTTCAGAAACATGGTTAAACTTGAAAGGCAACCATATGTGTGGGAAAAAACTATGCAAAGTATGCCAGTATATGGATAAGACAGATGGTTTTGTTGGTCAAAATGGAAACAAAAAATATAAAATACAGAGTTTTATTATTTGTGATACGGACCATCTGATTTATCTCATTCACTGCACAACTTGCAAGAAAATCATATATAGGTTAGTAGCATTCGAAAAATGAGGACTGGAATAAAAGAACACCTGGCTGGCATTAGAAGAATACAGAGTACTCACTCCGGAGCAGTAAGACATTTCGTGGAGGAGCACGCAGTTGCACTCGATAGCTTCAAATGTTGTGGAATTGAACGAGTCGACCGTCCACATAACGGCAGAGACTGGGAACATCGACTGCCCCTGCGTGAGGCTTATTGGATCCACGAGCTGGAGACGAGGGTTCCGGTAGGCCTTAATAATAGGAATGATTTATCCTATATATACTGATATAAATGTGCAACTGATTATGATCTAAGAAAAGAAACAATGTAATAACAAAAGAATACTTTATTAGCGATAGCATTATGTCTGTGTTTTTAATTGGAGGATATGACATGGTGATACACGTAACGCCCAGTTTACTATTTTAATGGACGCACTAATGATTATATGTGAACCGTGATCAAGGGCAGAATACTCTCATGCCTGAAACGCGTAGGTTTTAATCGTTTGTCTTGTTAGTACCGTCTGCTTTTTTCTGTACATGTGAATAAACGTAAGCAAGAATTTTTCACCAACTACGCTGGATCCTTTCCATTTTTGTTTGCTGTGTTTCGTTGGGCTCTTTGCCGGGAGCCAGGATCTCGGGCGGAGGTGAATTAATTCAACCAGCTGAGGACTTGAATGCAATCCAACAAAAAGAAAAAAGAGGGGTGAGCGATCTTTCACTATTCAAGTGGATGCTTTAGCTATAGCTACAGACCTGGCTTCTACTGCAGCCTAGTAGAAGCCAGTAAACATGCCCCTGAATTCAAAGTTAAACCAAGAAAACAGGACTGAGGTAAGATGAATGAATGTAGTGAGACAACCCCTTTAAGCCAAAGTCCAGACAAGAGCCTTCAATGTCAGGAACCTGTTGGAGGTGGCAAAGCGTCTCAGCATGCTTGTGTGATGTTTTGGAGGGGGCCGCTTCCTTTTTTTTTTATGTCACATTTGGAATGTACATGTTCACATGTTTACATGGTCAATGTGAGTGACCACCGCAGCCAATCAGTGCCTTCAACGATCACATTCTATTCACTTGACAACCCACTCAAGAAGTGAATAGCTTGCAAGTGATACTAAAACCACTCAACATTCTATAATAAACTATTTATCTAAAACATTAATAAATGTATTAGTTAAAACTTCTATACTTTCTATAAACACCCATTCTATACTAAAAAAACTGCTTTTATATAATTCAATACATATAAAAAGCGTTTTTCAAGATTAAACACATGTAGAATGCTTTCAGTTATAGCGCCCTCTATAAGGCTTCATAGGAAACACAGGTTAAATGCTTTCAGTTATAACGCCCTCTATTAGGCATCCTCTTACACTACAACTTAACCACTTTCCACTCTAAGGGAAAATGTAGGTCATTAGGTTACTTAAGTTCAAACAGTTCTTTAGATCAAATGAGACCTCTATGGGCCGATTTAGCATGTTACACACCCTTACATATGTATGTATGTAAGGGTAAAGTATATTACTATATTACTTAAGCTTCTACCTTTTCAAACTACAACTTGTATATACATATTGAAAAACAGATCCGAAAAACGCATTCGAAACGCATGTAAAACACACCCAAAAAAGCATCAGCTTCTGCGTTTTTGGATATGTTTTTGGGATGCAGTTTGGATGCAGTTTTCAATGTGTTTTTCTTCTAGTGAAAAATGGATCAAAAAACGGATCCAAAACATCATGTGAACATGCCCTAAGGCTAAGGACACAGCATAGGACAAAAAACTTGTCGAAAAATCAAAGTCTAAAAACCACTTTAAACCTGAGAATTTTGTCAGTTTTTTGTCCAAAGCAGCTGTTTTTCCAACGAGTTTTTGGGTGTTTTTTAGTTTCTTGATGAGGTTTGTGGCGTGCTTTTTGGGCGGTTTTTCAGGCAGTCTATGTGAAAAGTTCTCTGTCAGATTTTCAGAGGTTTCTAAATACTAAAAACCAAAGAAAATCGGACAGAAAACCTGTGCTGTGTAGATACAGCATAGACTTCAATAGTAAATTTTCTGCCGCACAGATTTTACATGTTCCTAAAACCTGCAGCTTTGGAAACTGACCAGAAAAAAAAACCTGTGTAGATAACAGGTCATTTTTTTGCATTGAAGTCTATGTGAAAAGTTCTCTGTCAGATTTTCAGAGGTTTCTAAATACTAAAAACCACCAAAGGTATGACAGAAATCCTGGGCCGAGTAGACATAGCCTAAGGCAGGGTTTTCAGTCAGATTTACAGAAGGTTTTTGGATTTGAAAACCATCTGTAAACCGACTGTCAACCTTTTACTTTGACTTAAATAGAAAATCCGTGCAGTAGTTCATACTGTGCTGATTTTCTGCCGGACGTTTTTTTTTTTTCTACACCACCGGCATAACAAAAAACTTAGAACATGTTCATTCTTCCGCCCAGTTTTTGGGTGGAAGATGTGCATGTCCATGGTTGAGGGGGTTGGGCGAATCCGCAAACCACGGCCAAAACCATCCCCCGCAATGTAAGGCTACGTCTACACTGCATCGGACAAAAACCAGCCCGAAAGCGGCCGTTTTTTCTCCGAAGCAGGACCGTGTTTTTTGTCACGCTTTGTGCAAAAACCGTGGTCGCTTCTGTTTTTTTTTACGTTGCTTGTATGGGAAGACGGCAAGAAAACTAAAAGCACCGATGTATTACACAACATGTTGTATAATACACCAGGGCCAGAAGACAAGCGGAGAAAAGACGAGCTGTGGAGACTACCTACCCACCTATGAGACTGCAGGAACGATCGTATTAAAAAATTAAAAGCGTCGAAAATACGATCGTATTCCTGTGCATTGGAGACATAGCCTAAAAGACGACAAAATACCGTCTGGATTCTTTAATCAGAATCCGGCCGGTATTTTCACACTGCCGTGTGGACGAAGCCTTATTGTCCTTTTTCCCTTCTACATTTAAGGGGACATGTATGAAAACTGTCTTGGTCTAAGACTTTCTTTGTTGCCCATAGCAACCAATCAGAGCGCCCATTTCATTCTTTCAGAGCACTATATGAAATGTAAGGGGAGCTCTGATTGGTTCCTATGGGCAACACAGAAAGTCTTAGACCAAGACAGTTTTCATACATGTGGCCCTTAGTGATTTTATTTCTAGGCCTTTCATAGAGATAACAGGAAAGATACAAGTTGCCCCTACTTATTACTGTGGATCTTTGAGAGTCGTAGCTTATCAGCAAGTATATTAATTAAAAGCTCAGAAAGATAAACATTATATACATATGCTTCTAATGGAAATAAAGCTTGAATTCCTGCATTTCTAAGTGCCTCCATTTACTTCATCCTCTGCTTTGTTTGCCAGGTGTTAAAATAATATCAAGTAGGTTTCATTGAACAGTAAGTGCAGCGCCTCATCAATCTCAGTCACACAAAGAATTTGGGAATGAGACAGCTGGTTCAGGAGTTTTTAATAGTGTAAGGATAATTGCTTTTGAAGATTAGTTTCTATGCAACAATATTTCTTATGACTGAAATCTGCATTTAAAAAAAAAAAAAACTGCAGGAAAGGCAGAAACATTTATTTTCTATATTATAATTACAATTGCTGTACAGTTTTTTCCAACAGTGGATAGTGAGATCTCCTGACAGTGGCAAGTGTTTGACCAAAGTCAATGAATAATTTAACACGTGGCTTGAAAGTCTTTAAAATATAAGATAAATGGGAACTTTTCCCTATAAAAATGGGTCACTATGTCTAAACAAAATAAGAGATTGGACCACCATCACAGCTATATTCTACGTGGTCAAAAAATGGAGGATATTCCATCTGGACAAACTCCTTTTATGAAAGTATACTATTATACTTAAAAACATGTAAACAAGGCCATACTCATAGCTCCATGGCTGGACAAAAAAAACATTCCCAGTAGAAGGCAATATAAGCCCCAGTGCCACATGGGAAAAATTGTACAGGTGCAGCCCTGCTGATGACTCTCCATTCTGACTCCATTCACTAAGTGTAACTTAGTAACTTAATCCCCATTTACAGGATAATGTAAACCTGAACCCTGGTCTGACCAGGAGTGCCCACAAAATATCACATAAATGTCAATTTTAAGGAAAATTACCCAAACCCCGAACTAGTGAGACCTGATTTCTGAGAAATCTTTAGGGGAAAAATGGAACAGCTGCACTAGGACATTTCTGTACCCTAGTGCATAACTTTGCCAAAGCCTGTGCCATGTTTGAGTGTAAAAAGGAGACCAAAATATCTCCCAGCTTTGATTGTGCGGTGTCCAAATTATAAATTAAAGGGGTTTTGCCATGATCTCATTTCATACCTCCTGCATCCAGCTCTTCAGCTCTGTGTGCTCAGAAGGGGGCGTGTGTGATTTGATTGAAATCATATCATGTGACCCAGCAGGATGACATCACCAGGCATTTCCTCTCTGTAGTCAAAGAAAGGTCTGTTTATGTAAAACATTGTGAGTAGCTGAGAGGTAAATTTTTGCCTCCAGGAACAAGGGTCCTAGGTTCAAATCCCTGCAGGAACCAAACCTGAAGATTTTATTTCTCTTTATCAATGCACAGACCTCATTGAGGTTTCTTTTTTATTTATTTGCGCTGTTTGACTAATTACTAAGGAGTACAGAGGACAGGAGTAGAATGACAGCACCTGGGACTGAACACTCAGTAGCTGCCTGAGAGGAGAGGTGATGTCTGAGCATGTGCGACCAGGATTAAGGAGCTCTCAGTCCTGGTCGTATCCCTTGGAGACGAGCTGTAAACAATGGATCACTAAAGGAGCAGTTAAAACAGAAACGGTGCAGAATTTTTAATAATCATGAATGGTAAAAATGTTTGTTATTTCATTTGCAAGCTTCCCACGTCAATTTTACTTCGTGGCAAAACCCTTTTAACCCAAGAGTGTATGTGCACATACATCGTCGAAAGAACAAGAGACATTTCCAAAATGTCAGTACAGCCTTTCTCCTTTATTAAAAGTTTGGCAAGAATTATTTTTAAGCTTCAGTGGTAGGAGTATCGTTATGCAAAATAGATAGTATATGTTTATTGGACAATACAATATAATCATCATTTATGCAATACCTCTTCATTATTTTTCATTTATTATAACAATTCCCTCATTAATAATCATTTTTTATTGGTTAGTCCATTAGTAATAAAAACACACCTCCTAGTTATTCTCAAACTCTGGTTAGTATGCATTAGTATGCATGACAGTCATTTGATATATTTAAAGGTCAGTGGTTCTACTGCGCATGACAGAATAACACGGCTTGAGGTTTTATCTCTAACCTACTTCTAAATACTTAACACTGCGTTAGAATATGTCCTTCCGAAGCTAATAACAAGTAGGAATGTTGATACTTATGAAGAGACAACTTCTGCAAAAAGCTGGGTTTCTACAATAATAATGCAAGGGCACAGAAGTATAGACATGGAAGAAAACAAATTAGGGAAGGTTAGCTACAACTTTATGTACTGTTCATTAACCCCTTAAAGGAGTTGTCTCCCTTCAGAGTTTCAGAGAATACATGAATGAAATACTCTGTCACTTCCTGGTTCAGACTGACTCATTTGCATAAGCTCCATGCTTGTACAGCTCCCTGCACTGCTGTGCTTTCAGATGCTAATTAGATCAGATTAGCTTCTCAAACTACTAACAGGACTTCTTATCTGATCCCCAAAACAAAAGCCCTAATTACAGTTCTGTTTATTTTACATAAATCAAGCTTTTTACTGCTGAGCAGCACAGGACACTGCCATGACCTGTGTGATGACATTACTCACTGTTATCTCATTGAACAAACAGCAGGGGGAGAATTGTTTACAGGTCGGTTACTGAGGGAACTGAAATAGCCAGGGAGGTCATAAATTCACTTGTATCTCCTTAGGGAAAACAGAGGAACAAAGCAATATATTTGGAAAATGTCTTTATTTTGTGTTCCCTACAATTTGAAAGCTATTCTTTGTAGCGAGACAACCCCTTTAAGGACCCGGCATTTTTTTTGTTGTTGACACGTTCGTTTCTCCCTCCTCGCCTTCCCAAAGCCATAACTTTATTTTTTTCCACCTACATAGACACATGAGGGCTTTTATTTTGCGGGACAAGATGTACTTTCTAATGGTGTTATTCACTATACTATAGAATATACTGGGAAACCGCAAAAAAATTCCAAGTGGGACAAATTGTGAAAAAAAAACAGATTTTGTCCATGTTTGCAGGGGATTTGCTTTTACGGCGTTCAATCTTCAGTCAATACAATGTGTTATCTGTATTCTACAGGTTGATACGCCTCCAGCAATACCAAACATGTAGGGTTTCCGTTATGTTTTGGTACCGTAAAAAAATTCAAAACTTTTTCTATTTTTGAAATTTGCGCCGTGGTGCCAGTTTGTGCGACCAATAACTTTTTGTACTAAAACCTACAGATGTCAGTGAGGGTGCATTTTTTGCGGGCTGAAGTGTACTTTTTATCGCTAGCAGTTTGGAATGCATGCACTTTTTTATTCCATTTTTTTAAGTGACGTAAAATGACCAAAAAACGCAATTTTGGCGTTTGGAATTTTTTTTCTTCTACGGTGTTCAGCGTACGGGATAAATGATGTTATATTTTTATAGATCGGACTTTGTCGGATGTGGCGATCCCAAATATGTGTATCTTTTTTATTATTTTATTGTTTTTATTTGTAAAATGATGAAAGGAGGGTGATTTAAACTTTTAATACTTTTTTTTTTACTGTAAAAATTTATTTTTTTTTTTACTTTAACATTGAGGCCACCTATGGTGCTTGACCACTAGGTGGTGCGATTGTCAATACAGTCTAATGCATTGCATAGGCAATGCCATGGCATCTGAAGGGTTAAACAGCGCGGGCGGGCGATGCTGCCCGTTCGCGCTGCAACGGCCGGGTGTTAGCGGCTATTAGCAAAGCCCCTTATGGACCCTGGGACGTACTCATACATCCAGGGTACTTAAGGGGTTAAAAAAAAACTGCAAACTTTTAATCACCCTTATAGAACTATAGAATTTTTGAAAGAATTAATATCCATACGAAGTGTAATCTCATCTCCATCCTGTCATGTTAAAAAAGTACTGTAAGGGTGCATTGACACGGCAATGACAAAATACCGGTCTGATTATTCGACTGTTTTTTTGTCATTTTTTTGTCATTTAGGCGAACGGCTTTTGTCTGCGGTTTGCGGACTCAAGTCGTCCCACTTCACACCCACATCTTCATCTTCCGCCTAAAAACCGTGTGGAAGAATGAACATGTTTTAAGTTTTTCATGATGCCGGCGGTGTAAAAAAAAAACGTCCAGCAGAAAATCCATGCAGTGTGAACTACTGCATGGATTTTCTATTTAAGTCAATGTAAAAGGTTTACAGTCGGTTTACAGATGGCTTTCAAACCATCTGTAAATCCGACTGAAAACCAGTGCCGTGGGGACAAGCCCTAATGAAGGGATACATATAGATAGTCTTAGTGAATAGAAGCTACCATAGTTTCTATTCACTGACATGCTATTCTAACACCTTTTCTTTTATTCTAACCTGCTGTGATGTGTTTGGAATCACTGATAATACTATAATAACGGGATTTAGGGAAGATACTGTATTGATTTAATTCATTTATATTATTTAATTAATGTTAATTTTAAATTATATAATTTTATATAAATGTTATAGGATAATTTTCTTTTGGGGATATTATAACATTTACTCGAGTATAAGCCGAGTTTTTCAGCACAAAAAATGTGCTGAAAAATCCCCCCTCGGCTTATACTCGAGTCACTGTCGGCGCTCGAGCGCTGCGATGGCCCAGGCGCCGACAGGGACGCTTCAGTTATATGCGACTCCTCATGGAGCGCATATAGCTGAAGGCCGAGTACAGCTGACAGCGTCCGGGTGCTGCGATGGCCCGGGCGCTGTCAGCTATCTCCTCCCCTGTGTGCGACTCCTCCGGAGCGCACACAGGTGAAGAGGTACCACTGCGGAGCAGAGAGCGAGCGCTCCCTGCTCTGCAGTGGACTCCGGACGGCCACAAACTCGCGACCGTCCGGAGTTTCCGGCATAGGCAGTGTGTGTCATCATGCTGCGTGCGCGGCCTGATGACATCACCCGCCTGTGCCGAGAAGACCAAGGAGCGCGCGGGAGGCGGAGCGGCGAGGAGACAGAGGTTTTTTTGTTTTAAAACCATTCCTATAGCTTGCCTAGAGGACCTATACCTGCCTATACCCTGCCTACAGCCTACCTATAGGACCTATACCTGCCTATACCCTGCCTACAGCCTACCTATAGGACCTATACACTGCCTTAACCCTGCCTACTGCTAAGCCTACCTATAGGACCTATACCTGCCTATTACCTGCCTACAGCCTACCTATAGGACCTATACCTGCCTATACCCTGCCTACAGCCTACCTATAGGACCTATACCTGCCTATACCCTGCCTACAGCCTACCTATAGGACCTATACCTGCCTATACCCTGCCTACAGCCTACCTATAGGACCTATACCTGCCTATACCCTGCCTACAGCCTACCTATAGGACCTATACCTGCCTATAACCAGCCTACAGCCTACCTATAGGACCTATACCTGCCTATACCCTGCCTACAGCCTACCTATACCTGCCTATACCCTGCTTACAGCCTACCTATAGGACCTATACCTGCCTATAACCTGCCTATAGCCTACCTAGAGGACCTATACCTGCCTATACCCTGCCTATAGCCTACCTAGAGGACATATACCTGCCTATAGCCTACCTGGAGGACCTATACCCTTCCTATAGCCTGCGTAGGGTGACCTATAACTGCCTATAGCCTGCATAGGGGGCCTATACCTGCCTATAGCCTGCCTAGGGGGACCTATACCTGCCTATAACGACCTATACCTGCCTAGGGGACCTATACCATGCCTATAGCCTGCCTAGTGTGATCTATACCATGCCTATAGCCTGCCTAGGGGGATCTATACCTGCCTATAACGACCTATACCAGCCTATAACCTGCCTATGGGGGACATATAGCTGCCTATATCTGCCCATGGGGGACATTAAAGGGGATTTGCCAAGAGACCATTTGCGTACCTCCGGTCAGCATGAGAGCAGGATGTAAACAAATCACACTGAGTCATGAAGCTGCAGGGGAGAGAGGGTGGGGGCGAGTGAGGAGTGAGGAATCCATGGGAGCGTCTCAAAACTTAAGTGAAATAATAAACAGTACAAGAGTGGATTCTCAATACAGCAAGACACAGCCTCAGACTGCACTGTCAGGAGCCTTATCTGCTAAGATGCTAATGTAAACAAACCATGGAGCTGAAACAGAGAGAGAGAGAGAGACGCACACAGCCAGAGCACGAGCTGCATAAGGGATCCTGTGACATGTTCACTGAAATAATCAAACCATAACTTGTGGATTCTATATACAAAAGACAACACCTATTCTACACAGCAGCTTGAAAGCTTCTTCATGTTCCCTGTCATCAGATAAAGCAGGTATCTAATCACACTACAACTAGTTTATTCTGTATACAAAAGAAAACATATTGCTACCCGGTGCCTTAAAAACTTCTGCAGCTCAGTCTCATCAGATAAGAAGCTCTCTCTGCGTAAGCCCGGCCAGCAGACAGCAGCTCTTGTCAGGTTGTATCTAATAGAAGCTTTGAAGTAACCAAGGGCATGTAAGGAAGGCTGTAACTCTCTCAGACTGCAATTTTTGTAATCACATATATTTAGAAAATTGATTAAAACCCCATTTTGGAGGATCCCACGTCAACATTACATCGTGGCAAAACCCCTTTAAACTGCCTATACCAGCTTATATCTGCCTATGGGGGACATTAAACTGCTTATACCAGCCTATATCTGCCTATGGGGGACATTAAACTGCCTATATCTGCCTATGTAATTTTATTGGTACCTATTTTTATTTTTAAAATTCACCAGTAGCCGCTGCATTTTTCACCCTAGGCTTATACTCGAGTCAATAAGCTTTCCTGGTTTTTGTGGCAAAAGTAGGTGCCTCGGCTTATATTCGGTTCGGCTTATACTCGAGTATATACGGTAATATTAGTAATATATTATATAATTTAATATGTATTTTATTTTATATTATTTAATTTTATATAGTTTGATAATTATTTTACATTTGTTTGTATTATTTTAGTGGTATAAGTTAAAAAATAATTGATATTTTTTAGCGTTAATGGCAAATCTTACGACAACTCAGGCTCAGGTAAACCATCTTTAACTTGGTCAGGCTGTTCCAGCAGTAATGCACCCAGTTTTGCTGTCCTCCACTCATAAATGTGTAGAATCATACAGTTGTGGTTTGACACCCCCAGAATTCTGCCTGATCTAAGGCGCATTACAAGGTGCTGCGAGGGCCGCATAATGTGCCTAATTTTGGAGTGCGCCTACTCATACATCTAGAAAATGGGGCTGCAACAGTTTTTGGGCTGAAAGTACACCAGAATACTGGCACAGCCCCGTACATACATGTTGCCCTATATATTTCTGTGAATATTACTCCATTCATTTCTGTGGTGCCAATAAGTGCTTGACTGTTTTTGGGTAGTCCTATAGAGATGAACAGAGCGGCACTGTGACTGCAGACCATACTACTCCTTATTATGATCAGATAGGGAATCAGAATCTCTGTGAGAATCCCTGTAGCGGTACCACTAGTGATCATACATTTACCACCTATCCACAGAACAAGTGATAAATACTTTTCATGAGATAACACCTTTCATTTTGAATTAAAGAACTTTTACTGCGTTTAAAGGACAAATGTATTGCTTAATTTTTCAGAAAAGATTTGCAGGATTATTAAAGCTGTCTAACAAAACGTCATCCTTAATAAACATTTTGGTGTCAGATACTATAAATCTTCCACTATGAATGACATCTGAGGCTACGTTCAAAGGGAAGATTAAGGGTCACATGTATGAAACCGTTTAGGTCTAAAACTCACTCTTTTGCCCATAGTAACCTATGGGCAAAATCCATTCTTGGTTTTGGCTTCAATAACTACATCTGAAAAAGCTGAATGTTTGAACATAGTCTAAACCTGGTTTTAATGTAATACCTTCCAGCTGCCTTTCCCCATCTGGTTATCCATGACCACATATGCCATTTTCAGTGGATAGCGACTACTACGACCCAGACACTAGTTTAAAGCCTCTTGCAGTCTGTGTTTAGCCTGGCATTTTTACTAAGGAAGCCAGTGTAATGTTCATATTGATTTCTTTGGGGACTTAGTTATGAGGCACGGCGTATTCTCATCAATTACATGTTTAATGCATCAGAGCATTGGAGAAAGCAATGTGTGTGATTATTTCTTGAGGGGCTGGCAAGGTCAGTTTTAGAAATCCACACAACCTTGATGAGGAAGAAAGGAAAGAAGAAAATTCACAAGACAGGGAATTGCTACATATAGGTATGTGACAATACAACAAATATTGCTATTTCTTTTTGTTTCTTTACACAAGGTTTGTGTGATTTTAGTGACTCTTCCCTAACAAGTTCTGTTGAGCTGATTCTGCACTGTATGAACTAGTAAGTCAGAGAAGCATGGGGCACGTTTCACTTAAAGGGATATTCCTATCTCTTTAGCTTTAGGCATGTAGGCAAAGGTAAATAAAGACTATTACCAGATACATTGCTGTTCTGATTTTGGCTCATTTCAGAGTTAGAGCAGTTACTATCTCCTGCTTGTTTACACAAGTTTCTCTAGTTACCAACTATCTCTCTCTGCTCTATGACTGGTCAGGTTGGTGACCCCAATCCCTGCTGTGTGTTATCATTAGGAGGGAACTTGCTTCTCACTCTCTGATGTTATCTTTCTACTGAGAAAAACTTTAACACTTAGGGCAACATGTATGAACCTGTTTAGGTTACTATGGGCAAAAGAGTGAGTTTTAGACCTAAACAGGTTCATACATGTGGCCCTTAGAGTTACTGATCTAGAAGCAATTGTGTACCATCCTGTCAGGTCTGCAGAGAACATCTATGTGTAAATACATCAAAGATAACAGAATCACTTGATAGCTAACTGTGTCTTGGCAACATGTCAGTTTTTCTCTCTTACTAAAAGCTACCTCTCATGACAAATACAGCCAGGACTATTTTTTCATAACCTCTCAATCAGCAGTTTCCCTGTAACAGGCTCAGGTAAGAATAGAAGCTAGCAGAGCATTTCAGATGAGACAACCCCTTTAAAATCATAGAAAAAGTGGCACCATATCTTTCTCATACCTGGGTATACTTTTATACACGACATTAACCCCTTAATGCACCTGGATGTATGGTTAAATCTCAGTACTAGTAATGGGCTTTGTAGCAGGATCACAGTGCAAACCCGTTTCATAGCTGCCGGTCGTTAGCTGCAATTAGCAGCTAACACTTAGGCCTCGTTCACACGGCTTATTCTGCCACATATTGGCGCCGTACTGCGCGCTGGATTTGCGCTTCAGTACGGCGCCAATCCGCGGCAGCAATTACGGTAATCCACTGCTCTCATTGAGAACAGTGGAATCCGTCGCTCCTCCCCGCTCTGCGAATCCGCCGCGGGGGGAGAAAGTGACATGCACATTATTTACGGCGCGTACGCGCCTTAAACAATGCATTGTCTATGGGGCCGGGAGCGGCGCCCCCGCCGCGCTCCGGCCCCGCTCCCGCCCCGCCCCTTATTCACGGCGGATTTGTGCCTCAATACGGCGCACAAATCCGTCGGGAATAAGCCGTGTGAACACGGCCTTAGTGGTTATAGCGTGTGGGGGCGCTGCTGTCATCCTGTGCTGTTTAACCCCTAGACGCCACAGAAAAGATGGCTGTGGCACTAAATCAATGAGAATTGGTGCTGCGCACCATTCCTCACTTCGTTTGGGACGCACATGGCGAAATAGTAGGCTCCTGATCAGTTAACATGGCAACTGGAAGCCGCCATGTGTTCTGTTTTACTACTTCCTGACCCAAGTAGGAAGAAGTAAAACCACCATCTTTGTATACCCTAATGCATTGTATTGCAAAAGGCTTTTCATGTCCTCTAAAAATTAGAATAAATTTAATTTAAAAAGTCGCATGTATTCCAACTGATAGCAATAAAAAGTACACTTCAGCCCGCAAAAACAGCTCCTCCCTCAAGTCCATAGGTGTTAGTGCAAATAAGTTATTGGTCGCAGAAAATGGCGCTGCGGCACAAATGTCAAAAATAGAAAATGTTTGAAATTTTTTACGGTACCAAAATATAATGAAAACCATATGTGTTTGGTATTGCCGGATGCGTATCAACCTGTAGAATATATTTTTATCAAAGATTGAACGCCATAAAATAAAAAAACACCCACAAACATACTTTTTTTTTTTTACATTTTGCGCCACTTGGAATTTTTTTGAATGACACCTTTAGAAAATACATTTTGTTACACAAAATAAAAGCCCTCATGTGTCTATGTAGGTGAAAAAATAAAAAAGTTATGGCTTTGGGAATGCGAGGAAGGGAAAAAAAGAGCCACATTATTTTGACCGTGGTGGGTTAGGGGGTTAAACAGAATGTTATACTATTTTCTAGTAACAGTTTACATGATTGTTTTTTGTTTCATTTTTTTTTCATTGTCTTAATTTACACTTATACATGAAATAATATCTTGACAGTCACCAAAGGCAACATGCAGAATGGTTTTACACATTGTGTTTTTGCCCAAAAAATGCAGCTCTTTTGAATTCATTTTTACATATATTTTGTTGGATAAAATTGGCTACGGCCAGATGTGAGCTGGAAGTCGATATGGAAATACAAAATACACTACACGGATTACTTTTTTCCTTTGTAAAGATTTTCTTCTCACTTTGGGAATATTTTTGGGTAAATGGCAGTTTTACCAAATGCAGCATGCAGTAGGTGAGGTGTTTTTCAGGTAGTTTGTGCAGCTTAAACTCGTACATTTCTGAAGGTGTTAGATTATGGATGTGTAACAATTGCTGCGTTTTGCGCTCTGGATAGCCACACCTCTTTTACAGAGGCCACACCTCTTTTGTTGGAGAAGGCGCAAAAGTGTCTAGAAGCTAGTTAAAGCACATAATAAATGTGGTGTAAAGCATCTACACCATTGTATTTGGTGCAAATTGCACCAGAATTCTGGCACAAATACCTTAATAAATGTGCCCCATTGTATCCTAAAGCTATTGTAACATGAGGGAGCAGGTAACAAGCATTTACAAGTGAAGTCTTTGCATTTAGATTTGGAAATAAAAATACAACAGATGACAAAGTAATCACAGAAATACGAACTTGATTTAGAGCTTTGTCCTGCATATATACAGCTGTGATAAAACCTTGGTGTTCCAGGGGTAACATTGCAGTGAGGGTTAATACAGAGTTACTATCAATTCACAAATATTAAAACATTTGATTAAAAAGTGTAACTATGGCAACCGGCTTTGAACATTCTTGTACAGTTAAAATGTAGCTCCTAAGCAACGTATTTGTACACAACACCACTGCATATGAACTCGATTCCTCAAATATTATTGGATAAATTTAGGAGTCATCGATAGAAAGTAAAATATTAATTTAGTTTGTTTTCAGTCAAATAGCTGTGAACAAGGGCTCAGACGAGCATGAAACGCGTCAGCCGACCCATGCACAGATTTGTCTCTGTTCATCTGTGATGTTTGTACAATAAAGAAAAAGGCTTTTAACTGCTGGACTCATTACCTTCATTGAGTATATACTTTTGCTGTGACCAAGAGCTATCGTAGCTTGAAACGCGTTAGCTGTTTTTACTATTTTTACGCCACTTTTTGTACTGCTGTACCACATTGTTGGATTAAATAAAGATTCCTCGATTCAGCAAGTGCCGGGATTGGATGTCGTCTGTACTGCTAGCTCTGTTTGCGAGGCACATTCAGAGACACCTGTTGCACTATATTGTTGTACAGCTAAGCCGCGGATATCCCAGGCACCTGATTACTAGGGGGAACGAGTAGCATTTACTCAGGCAAAGCCGAAGATACAAGGTGAGCCGAGCGCTTTTACTTACTTCATTGAGTATACAGTCGAACCGCAGGGCCACTGGTGATCTGAACATGCAGCAACACATATATCTGGGTTCCATGAAGAAAGCAATTCAGACTCCTGAAGGGTGAGTGCTAGTTTGTTTTAGGCATAGTAGTGAACACAATACAGTGAATTTCCAAAAAATGGTGCATACATTTTGGCGTCACTGCAGACATTGGAGTTTGTGGCTCCTGGCGCTGCAGCAGCGATGAGAACAGAACTGTTCTTAACAGCCCTTTTCCTAGCACAGCCTCTGCAAATGTCAGGGAGCGGGCGAAACCCCCGCTCCCTGGTGCTTAACCCTTTGATTACCACGGTCTGTGATGACAGCATAATCAAAGGGTTTCACCTGCTCTGTTGGGTGATCGGGACTCCCAACAGAGTATGGGGAATGGCTGCACAGTCAGCCGTGGGGACCTGGATTGGCCCCAGGGCTGTCTGTTTAACAAGACAGGGTTCAGGGCAGACTGCTAATACCGGGCAGTCTGAATCCTGCCTCTGGATGTTCAGGGCCCGGGCTTTCAGAGGCAGGAGGCGGCGGCGGGTCCTGCAGTAGCAGACATGGTAGCAGCTGCCACAGGGTCGCGGGGTAGCCATATGTCACATTTATCTGCTTGGATACCTTGAAAAAGACATCTCGACATGTACTGTGGAAGGACTACAGCAGAGCCAAGGTTCTGTAAAACACAGATAGTCTCTTTTGGGCTATGTTCTATTTTACATCACTTCACATGTATTTCACATGTGCAGGACACAAAAGCATGTTTAGATGAGCCCTTACATCGGTGCATTGATAGAAAAATTTGTCTCAGAGAATGTCAATGCAAAGGATTTTTTTCACAAGTGGTTAAGCATTACAAAAACTTTATTTGTACTCAGAACCCCAAATGAAATTAAAGGAAGAGTTTCGAACACTTTTCTGTTCCTAATGAAGACTTTCATGGGCTCGTTCTCAAGATAGGTGCAGGTTCCAGTGGGATCCACACCCATCACACATTGATGACATATGATATGACTTGAGATGGAAAATGATTGTGGGTTTTGTTTTGTATATATGGGATTTTGCACAATGAACTATACTTGTACTGATATACAATAAAGACATTATATTGTCGAGGTGTAAAAGACACTTCTATTAAGGACAGGATGAGAACATTATTTTGATAAAAAGCAGAACAGAAAGAAAAAAACTATTTGTTCTGTAACAATTTGTTCTACTATTTTCCATTGAACACTGTTTCTAATTTATGATCATATTTCCAGTAAAAGTAACATCACAATGCAGAGTTATAAGTCAAAGATGATCCGGAATTATTTTACTGGGCAGACAAATACAACCCTTGGCAAAAGCTATGGAATCACAGCACTTACAGAATGTGCAGCGAGGGTTTAAGTTCATCTTTTAACTGTGGGCTCCAAAATGTGGTGAAAATTAATTATTCATTATTTTACTGTTATATGTCATGGAAAAAGCACCAACACATTTGGTGATGATTAGACAACAGCAAAGTTTCAGGCAACAGCCCTTCTTCAGGCTCAATGCAATGGTAAATATGTGGGTCAGTACAACTGGGATGGTAACAAATTTATATAGGTTTTTTTTTTTTTGTTTTTAACATATTTTATTTGGTATCAACATGTAAATTACTGTAACAAGTTATATATAACAATGATGTAACAAAAGATACCAAGGTTTTAGAAAAAGATTAGAAACATGTGTAAATCAGTACAGTGAATCGGTACAATTTTAGTATACATAACAAAAATAGTATTTGTCGCACCACTATATTTTTACCAACTTATTTCCCGGCGGTGCCCTGACCTATTGAAAGATCTTTACCTTTAAATTTGCCCCAACAAAACTATTAACAAAAAAGAGAGCACAGTCCAAAGAAAAAAAATAAAACCCGAAAAAAAACCGAACCCGCGGGAAAAAGTCATCAATGCTTTTTCACCCTATACATTCAATTTTCTATGTCTCGCATGGTTGCAATCTACCTAATGTCCCCATTTGAGCCTTGACAGAACCATCTGTATATTGGAAGATTTTTAATTTTTATCACCATGGATATAAAACCTGTCTAGAAATGATCTCCATTTCCTAAAGAAATTCTTGGTTTTGTTTCTTTAGTGTTCCAATATATTATTGCTATAGAAAAATTTTGGTTTGACCTTCACCTTTGCTATTTTGGGACTTCTTTATCAGCCATTTGGACAAAATGCACCGTTTTCCCACCAAAAAGATTATATGTAATATGGCTGGCATCCCCCCCACCTTTGTTCGCTGATTCGCCATTAAAACTGTTCCCCCATGAATAAGAAACTTTTGGGGACACAATTATTTGATCTTTCCCCAAAAAAGGGAATTGGGTCCCAACCCACCCCAAAACCCCCTGAATAGGGGGCTTTGCCCAAACCATAAAATAAATCGGTCTTAGCCACACATTGGGATGCTGATTCGTCGGGAAAACCCGGTGGGGGGTAATATTAAATGCATAGATGGCTGCATGTGCAATTTTAAAATATTTTTAGCCACCGTTTGAAAATATCTTGCAAATAACATCCATCCCTAAATCACTTAGGCTATGTCCTCCTTTCCGTCCATTTGCTCCAGCTCTTAAAGCCCTCGGGTTGAAACTATTTTATATAATTTTTCCCTGATGTATGATATTAGTACATGGGTTCCTATTTGGGTTTAAGCCCTAGAGCCCATCAAAGGATTACTGGAAGCTCTTTTTTTGAGCCCCATTCTCGCGGCACAAAAATTTTTATTGCAATACTGCAAAAAATTGGGGGGGTGGAAATTTAAATTTTGTTCTGATTTTCCCCAAAAGTTTTTTTACATTCCCTTATTAAAAAAATCAACACCGAATTATGCCTCATTCCTTCCCCCTCCTAAACCATCCAAGATTCTTACCCTCCTGGGGAGGGTTTTTGATATTCGGGCACCAACAACCGTTTTCTCAAATTCCCCCCAGGCGTACTGTGTCCCTTTTAAAAAAACAAATTTTTTTTTGCCGTCAGTGGTATTTGCGTTTGTAGATGCAAAAAAGGCCCCCCAGCCTTACCCCCCTAATTCCTTCCAATTCCCAATCAAAGTAAAAATTGGTATTTTAATCCAATCCAAGTGTGCCCTTTTCAAAAAAGAATATTTTAGCTCCCCCAATTTGGCTATTAAACCCAATCAATTTCAGAATTGAAAAATTCATGATAGCTACCCTTGGCCTTTTTCCTTCCATATAACTTAGATACCCTAACATGTATCTCTTGATCTGAGGTCCAAAGAATAGGGAGTCTTAATTTGGGTTTCAGTAGGGGACAAAAGGGGATCATTTAACAAGGGGTTATCCTGCCCCAAAAAAAAAAAAAAACATCGGGAGTTTTGCCCGCCCCGGGTTCCCTTTGTATTTTTTTGAAGAGGGGGAAAATAATTTAGGTTATAGAGGACGAAGAGGAATGCCCCATTTTAATTCTAATATTTGATGTGTTCTTTTGTACCCCCATTCCAGTACCTAACTCTACCGTTTTCCCCCAAGTTCCCCTCCATCCACAATAGCTGCATTTATCCCATTGACATGGTAGCCCCCAAAATATCCCCCAAATCCCTTTATTACTGGCTGCAGTTTTACCCAGGACATTCAGAAAAGGACACATCACCCCAAAGGGGTTTTTTTTATTTTTTTTTCCCCAAATTTGAATGCCCCCAATAATTGGGGTGCTTAAGGTTGCAACAAGGGTTCAATTGTAAGGGTTTAAAAAAAGGGGGGAAAAATGGGACCCCCCTCTGCCCCTTCCTCAAGGGGAAAGTGTTCCCCCTCTAAAGCCCGGGGTATAAAGTTCTGGGGTTTCTATACAAGGAGTTAAAAAAGGGTTGGAATTCCCCGTGATCCCAAATTCTCAACCCAAGTCAAGCCACTCCATTTCACCTATCAAAGCTTTTTTTTGGTGTCTAGTGAACAAAGCCTTTTTTTGTCTTTGCCCCTTTTCCATGCGCATCCAAGGCTCCAAGGACTTTTCTAATATTTATCACGGCAGCCCTGCCTTTAACGAAACCCACTTGTGCTTGACCTATGAGACTAGGGAGTATAACTGAGAGTCTATTGGCCATTATTTTAGATATTAATTTTAGATCTTGATTAATGAGAGAAATTGGTCGATAAGACTCCACTTTAGTTAGGTCTCTACCCGGTTTGGGCAAAGTTTTTATGAAAGCCAGATTGGCCTCTTCAGGAATGTCTCCTCCAGCCAGTATGTCGAATAATATTTGACCAAGGTGGGAGCCACCTGGGTCTGTAAGATTTTATAAAATTCCGATGGGTATCCATCCGGTCCTGGGGCTTTCGCTGCGCCCAATGATTTTATTGTTTTTTGGACTTCTTCAATAGTGATTGGGGCATCTAATAACTCTCTCTGCTGTTCTGTCAATTTTGGGAGGTGACAGCGTCTCAAAAATTCAGCTCCTTGCTCTTTATTACTTCCCTGTATATCATGATATAATTTTTTATAATATTTCTGGAATAAATTATTTATTTCCTTTGGATTGGATGTAAGGCGTCCTTCACTTGTTTTTAAGGACACTATTCCCCCTTGCCCCTTACTAGCCTTTGCTAAACGTGCCAATAGCTTCCCTGACTTATTTCCGAATCGGAATAGCTCCGCCTCGAATTTTGTTCTATGTAAATTATTTCTTCTTTCCAACCATAATTCGAACATCTTTTTCGCCTCCTGCCAGCGCTGTTTATTAGTCAAAGAAGCGTTCTCCACAAAAGCGGAGTACGCTGCTCTGAGGTAGCCACTAAACTCCATGTATCTCTTATGTACTATTTTCTTGAAGTGAGAAACATGGCTTATTAAGCGGCCTCTGATGACCGCCTTGGCCGTCTCCCAGAATAATCGCTGATTATTGGTGTGTTCTGCATTATTAGACTCATATTCTAACCACCAACCTTGATACATTTCTTTAAATGTTTCATCTCCTGCTAAGGATACTGGGAATCGCCAGATGAAGTCTTGGCCTTTAGCAAAATTCTCAGCCAATTCCATCACCATAGGTTTATATAGTTTTTTATGTTTTACCATTTTTACAATAGAAATTCTCTCTTTGTTTTACAGTATGTTTTCATATTGCCATTTTCCTAGAATCATAAAATTTGTATTCTTCTGTTGTTGAAGTTGTGTGATAACCAATTCATATCTTTTTTATATTGTGGCAATTTTACACAATAACAACATTAAAAAAATGTGTTTATGCATCGCTATATTCTGATAATCATATAAATAAATAAGGTTTTTTATTTTTATGTTGAGCTGTATAAGTGTTTTTTTCACAATTTGAATTGACATTTTAATTGCCACCCTTTGGATTTCACATGACTTTTTGATTGCTTTTTATTCTACTTACTATGTGCAGCAGGCATCGTTTTTTATCTATTTATACTCGGAGGGGAGAGAGATTTTTGGACCACACATCCTCACAACATACGTTGATCTAATGCTTCTCAGCAAAAATTTTTACAAAAATAAACAAGAGGTTCTTAGTATACTTTTTGATCAAAACGTATAGGCCCACTTGCCACTTCACGGCGACCTCTTTAAAGTGGGTCCCTACACTAATGGATATAGCACTGCATGGCGCCCACCACCACAGCAATAACCTCACAAGCAGGGGGCACAACCCAATGGTCCGTAGCACCAATGCTGCCCCCTGGCTCTGAGCTGCACCACCCCACAAGCACAGCACCACAGCAGCAACGGCCGCCACACAGCACCAACACCAAAAAATGGAGAGGTTGATACGGCTTACCTCTCCAAGAGCTCCCTGCAGACAGACTGAAAGGAGCAGAGCATTAACCCCTATACAGACTACTGCTAATTAAAAACACCTGGGTCAAATGGGGAGGAGTGCTCGTCCAAGTAAAAAAGAAAAGACTATATAACATATACTGGGAAGGGAGAGAGATTTTTGGACCGCACATCCTCAAAATATACGTTGATCTAATGCTTTTTAGCAAAATGTTTTACAAAAATGAACAGGAGGTTCTCAGTATACTTTTTGATCAAAACGTATAGGCCCACTTGCCACTTCACAGCGACCTCTTTAAAGTGGGTCACTACACTAATGGATATAGCACTGCATGGCTGCCATCGCCGCAGCAATAACCATGTATACTGCGAACCTGTTCATTTTTGTAAAACATTTTGCTGAGAAGCATTAGATCAACATATGTTGTGAGGCTGTGCGGTCCAAAAATCTCTCTCCCCTCCTAGTATATTTGATCTATTTATGTTACAGTGATCATTAAGTGGGTAAAATAACATGACATTTTTATATCCCAGGTCATTACACATGCAACAATGACAAATATGTTACATAGTTACATAGTTTGTTAGGCCAAAAAAGACAGACGTCCATCCAGCTCAGCCCATTGTGCTATAGTGTTGATCCAGAGGAAGGCAAAAACCCCCATGAGGTAGAAACCAATTGTCCTAATTTTAGTGGGAAAAAAATCCTTCCCGGCTCCAATCTGGCAATCAGAATAAATCCCAAGATCAAAGACCCTTCTCCAGAATCCTAGTGCAGCAAAAGTAATAAAGGAGTTGAGGGACTGCAATACCCAGAAAGATTAGCAAAATTAAGATTATTTAGTTTACAGAAAAGACCTGACCTGATAAATATGTATAAATATATCAAAGATCAATATAGAGATCTCTCCCAAGATCTATTTATACCAAGGACTATATCCAGAACAAAGGGGCATCCTCTACCTCTAGAAGAAAGAAAGTTTCTACATAAACAAAGAAAGGGATTCTTTACTGTTAGAGCAGTAAGACTGAGGAACTCTCTGCCAGAGGAACTTGTCATGGTAAATTCATTAACACAGTTCAAAAAGGGTCTGGATGCATTTCTAGAGTGTAATAATATAACAAGTTATAGTGACTAATGTTCTGTAGGAGGGTCATTGATCCAGGGATATATTATGATTGCCACATTGGAGTTGGGAAGGAATTTTTCCCCGAGACCAATTGGCTTCTACCTCATGTTTTTTTTTTACTTCCTCTGGATCAACAATAGGCTGAACTGGATGGACGTCTGTCTTTTTTCATCCGTACAAACGATGTAACTATATACAGTAAACCCTGAACCATTTTGTATTTGTATTAACCTAATACAAAAAATAAGTAAAATGTTGACGTGGTTTATAACCATGTTAACCCCCTTCTGTTACTTAGCTCCTACAGCAGTGTGATGTGTGACCTTTTCACAGCAAAATTATTAATCATTAAACACTGAAGTCTATTCCTTCTCCATGGCTACTCACGTTACTGAGGGACATTTTGTACTTCATGTTACTGCACTGATTTGCATTAACATTCCTAAAATTTTATGAGGAACACATTTCCTGGGGCTCCACTGAGGAAAATTATAAGAGCTGCTGATCAATTTGCTTTCTCATTTTGTGCTGAAGCAATACACATTCAATCCTTCTGATACCGAGTCCTATTCTTTATGGGACAGTTAACAAGAGAAATCAGTGGGGGAAAAACTCCATGAAAGGGAATGTATCAGCAATTTTTAGTTTTTACTAATTAAAACAGACATTGATACTCATTCTTTCCTTCTCAGCTGGTTTTGTTTTCCGATTGTAGATTATTTCTGTTTTCTGTATAAAATTATAAGAGCAGCCATCTTGCTTGAGCTGCTTTTAACAGCATTTAGAGTTATGATTTACTACAGCTAAATGGATCATAGGAGCCTATGAACAGGATCTGACTCATTGACTACTATGAGAGTCTTTTCTGGGCATGCTCTGTGACCTGAGAAAAAGTCAGTGTTTAGGGAGGGGAGCTGTAACCATTACTTTATATGAATGGCGAATTCTGTAATATCTATACATTGATATTACCTTTTAGTGTAATTCTGCCTGAGATGATAATAAGGAGACTGCTGTGAAGTGCTATTACAGAACAGGAAGTGACAGTCTATTATAGAGGTTTATTGGCCAGAGTAAGAATTGTCAGTTTCTAGATTTTTTAAATATATAGTGACATACAAAATTTTTCTAAAAAAATTAAAAATATGTTTACAATAGAAACATGACGTACAGTCGGTTATTCCTCTTTGAAATCTAGCATAAGTGACAAGATAATGTAAATAAACTATATACAGTGGGTTGCAGAAATATTCATACCCTATGAACTGTTTCATTTTTTAAATGTTACAGACTCAAATTTAAATGTATTTTATTGTTCTTTTATGAGACAGCACTGATGATTATGGCTGCTCCTGGTGGTGTGGTCAAATCGTCTAGCATGCAGACCACACTGATGTAAATGTGGTATGAATGGGCTGATATGACACTTCATTACCTCTCACCTCCTTTAAATGTGCCTGGAGTTGTGCGGCATTCATCATCTGGTTCCGCAGGGCATTGTTTACAATGAAGCGGTCATCGGTGTGTGATGTAGCCAAAGGACATCCACTTCTTTGCCTTTCTGTGACTCTTTCAGTCTCTCTGTATCTCTGTTGTAACCTGCTGATGACACGCTGTGACTCAGTGGCCACTTCCATTTAAGAGCATCCTGTTTGAAGCCTCGCAATGGCGAATTACTGTTGATTAATTGTAAAGTGTTGGGCGATTCAGGGATCAGACCCATGTTGTGAATTTTGCCATTTTGCCATTAAGTACTGAAATATTGAACATTCTAGAGTTAAAGCTCTAAAGTTGCCACGATCTAATTTCCTACCTCCTGCATCCAGCTCTTCACCTGTGTGCTCAGAGGGGGGTGTATGATTTGTTTAAATTGCATTCATGTGACTGAGAGGATGACATCACGGCCTTTTTCTTAGTCAAAGAAAGGTCTGTTTATGAAAAAAAAGCATGAGGTACAGATTTGCCTTACAGCACAAGGGTCTTAGGTTCAAACCCCCGCGGGAAACCCAAAACCTCATTGGGGTTTTTCTTTTTATTTATTTGCACTGTTTAAGTAATTAAAAGGGAGTACAGGGACAGGGTAGAATGACAGCACCTGGGGTTTGAACCCGTAGCTCTGAGGGGAAAAGTGATGTCTGAGATCTGCGACCAGGAGTGAGGAGCTCTCGCCGGGGTCTATTCCCTGGAGGAGCTGAAAAACAAACTTTTTTTGAAAGGTAATACGGGAAAAAAAAAAAGGGAAAAAGAAAGGTGAAATATGATCATGATATCTAAAAAAGCTGCATTTGCTAAAGCGAATGGACGGCTTGTAGGTTAAACAAGTCAAATATAAAAAAGAATCTGATGTGATGAAATAAGAACATAACAATACTCGAAGATGTCCCCAAAAAATGCAAAATTTTAGGTCGGGGGGGTGGATCCACTGGACCACCGCGGGCGAGGCATAAGCCACACCAGGGAGGGGAGTCTAAGGGGGTCCCGGTATTCACCAGAGCCCCGAAAGCGGGATGGTCTTTCGGGGAGCCACAGGTACTACCCGGCGGGTTGCCTGAAGTGGCGGGCCCAGGGGTTAAGGTACGGGAAGGGCGGCAGGCTCGTGGTCGGGGACAGGCAGGAGGTCAGGAAGGCCGGGGCTCTGGTTGTAAAGGGTAGAAAGACGGAGGTCGGGGCAGGCGGCAGGTTCGTACGGTAAACGTAAGAAAGGGGGTCGGTAAGGGAAAAGGCAAGACAAGCTCTGGAACACTTTTCCCCATGGAAATACCCCAAAGGATCCAGCAAGGGCCGGCAGGAAGAGGCCGGAAATTAAATGGGCATCCCGGCAAAAACCCAAATTTCCCGGTGCATTTTCCCCCCTTTTTTTTTTTTAAATTCAGAGACCCGGGCCGGGCACCCCCAAAGGGGCGGAGCTACCCCCCGGAGTGAGAGCCGACGAGAGGAGCGGGTGGGTAATGGACGCTGGCAGGGGCTGCAAAGGGGCGGCCCCCGCCCCCGACGGGGGGGGACAGTGGTCGCGGGGCGTCCTTTACAGTCCCCCCCCTTGGGGCCCCTCCCTCCGGGGGCCCCCTCCTTATGGTTGAAGGAACTCTGGATGAGGCTGCGGTTCAGAATTTTCCCCTCCGGTTTCCAAGACCTTCTTGGGGCCCAAAGTCCCCCCTCCACCAGAAAGTTGCTTTCCCCTTTCTTCTCATCCCCAGAATACCTTGCCCGGATTTTTGAAAACCCCCGGGTTGATGGGGGCCGATGACCTCAAAGGGCCCAGAAACCCGGGGCCCAGTTTGTGAGGGGGCTTTTAGCGGACATAACAGACGAGCCCCCAACCTTGTCACCTGGGGGAGAAGACTGGAGGGGGATTTTTCTCTTTCCGCTTGTTTTCTTCATGCGCTCGGAAGCAGGGGACAGCGCTGACGGGTCGGGGCCCAGAGGGCCCTTCAATCTTTGATCATGTTCCCCTTCGGGACCCCCGGGAGGTTGCAAGGGGGAGAGGTGGGGGGGGATGAGACCATACACCAGTAGAAGGGGGGAAGGACCCCGCGGATCCGATCAAGGGGAGTTATGGGAGAACTCCCCCCCAGGCAGCAAATTGGCCCAATTATTTTGGGCGTGCCGAGGAAAAGTGGCAAAGGGTAGCTCCCCAAACTGTTGACCTCTCCACCAGGCCGTTTTCTGCGGGTGAAGGGAGGAATCGATTTGCCCTGAAGTTGATTGCACAAAGCTCGCCAAAATTTTGGAGCAAATGGACCCCCCGGTCAGAGAAAAATTGCTGGGGGAAATCCATGCAGCCGGAACACATGAAGGAAGAAATTTCCGCCGAGAAAAGCGATGGCGGGCCCGGGCCCGGAACGAAATGCGCCATTTTGGAGAATCGGTTGTTATTACAAAAAAAGGTGTTGCAAACGGAGGGAGGTCAAAATGAAGTCCGGGAAATGTTGGACCAAAGGGTTTGCTTTTGAATGGGGAGAGGCTGAAGTAGGCCTGCCGGCTTGTGACGTGGGTCCTTTTTGCGGGAAGGAGCCCAAAAGACGAAATGAAGCCCCTTAACTCTTTTCCAGTTCGGACCGTAGAACCGGGATTCAGACAGAAGGTTCTCGGGCCGGGGTGACCTGCCACCAATGACAATGCCCCCATTTTGAATACTTCTGCGGAGAGGGACCACATAAGTCCCTTCCGGGGGAACTTCCGGAGATTCCCGGCGTGCCGAGTGGGGCGCTTGGAGGAATTATATGTTCTGGAGAAGTACTTCCCCACCACGTGGGAGGCAGGGGAGGGGGCGTCAGCTTCACTTCTTCTCATGGCTGAAGTGGATTTAAAATGAACGGGAAAGAAGAAGAGCGACCCCCGGGCCTGGCGGGGTTAAGTCCTGAGCCGTTGAAGATATTGGGGGGTTTCTTATGGCCCGAGTAGATAGGATGGGAAAAGGGACCCTCCAGCAGTAACGCCACTTTTCCCAAAGGGCCCAATTTTATGGCTGTAGTCCCGGTGCCAATCGTTAGTCCTTTTTTCTGGCCGACGAGATGTTTGGAGGAAGCCGAAATTTAAGTCTTCCCCTGGGCCTTTTTTGCGTAAGAACTGTCCAGCCCCTACGAGAGGCATCCCCCTCCAGTGTAAAGGGTCTTGGGGAAATCGGACGTCCCCAGGTGGAAGCGTAGGAAGGCGGACTTGAGCTTAGAAAATGCCTCCTCCGCCTCGACGGGCCCAGCTGCGTGGTTGGCTTGTTTTTTGTGGGCCTACTATCGGGGCCAGCTGGAGAAGTGAGGGTTGAATGGGGGATAAGTTGCAGAAGCCCAAGAATCGCTGGATTGCCCGCAAGCCCACGGGGCGTGGCCCTGAACACCCCAGAAGTTTCGCTGGATCCCTCCCTAGGGCCTTTATCCCAGATGAAGTACCCAGAAACGGGAGGCTGTTGATGGAGAGGCATTCCCCCGCTTTGGGGTATAGGTGGTTCCCGGGGCGTTTGTAATGGCGAACAGGCTGGGGGGGTTCGAGGTCAGGAGAGAACACCAGGATGCATCAAGGTAGACCCCCAGGCAGGGGTGGAGGGGGTCCTGAAGACGTCATTACGAGCTCTGAAGACGGGGGGGATTGCATAGTCCGAAAAGGGGATCCAGGGCTCAAAATGCCCGTCCCTGTGTTTAAGGCCCCTTTCCCCCTCATCACCCCGCAGATTGGACCAAGTTGTAGGCCCCTTCTCAGATCCAACTTAAGGATCTTGGGCCGCAGGCGGCGAAAGTTCCGTGATCAACGGGGTGGGGACCGGTTTTTCACCCGGGTCTTGTTTAAACCCCCCTAGTACTATGAGGGCCGTAGGACTATCCCCTTTTTCTTAACGAAAAAAAAACCCCCCACCTGCGGGTGACGAGGACTTGCGGATGAACCCCCCTTTAGATTCTCCCGGATGTACCGGTCATGGTTGAGTCTCGGAAGGACAGGGGTAGACTCGGCCCGAGGGGGCTGGTACCCGGCAGTAGGTCGATTGGGCAATCTATGGGCGGTGCGGGGATCTCGCTTGCCTCTCAGAGAAGACCTCAGGTACTCCAAATATTCGGGCGGCACCCGGGGAAAGTCCCGTGGGTTTCACGGAAAAGGGGGGCACCGGGCGAGGTGCCCCCAAACACTCCCCGACAGTTGGGACCCCCCCGAATACCCCCTCCCGTAGACCAGTCCAGGGTAGGAGAGTGGAGCCCTAGCCATGGGGTAGGAGGACGCGAGAGGAGGATTTAGACGTGAAGGAGACTTCTTCTTTAAGCGCGACCCACAAAGGAGGGACAGGGCTTGGGGACGAACGGGTGGTGTCGTAAAACTCCCCGCTGACGGAAAAGTGCAAGCGGTCTTCCGGCGTACCAATGGAAGCCGATATTGCTTCACGAGAGACTGGTGTATGAAGTTCCCCCGGGGGAGCCGGAGGGCCCGAAACGCCGGAACTTGGAACGTGATGCCCTCTCTGCCGACCCGCACAGGCATCAACAGGCGTGGGCGGGGAGGGTTTCATAGGAAAGCCCCCCCCCCAAGATCCCAGGTGTGGGAAATTCCGCAGGGCTTGGGCGCGGTGCTTTGTGAAGTCTCCCCCGTTTTAATGAAGCGTTTTTCGATGGGGTCGCTAACCCAATCAGGGCATGAGGGAAAAAAAGGGAGGTACTAGGGCCAAAACGTCCTTAACTCGGCTTTAGGCCCTTCTTAAAAGGTAGCAACAGTGCGGCTCGTTCCTGAGAGTTCCGAGGCCAGGGTGCGGAACTGTACCGCGTGTTCCCACAACGGTCCCCTGGCGTGGTTTGGAGGGCAGTTCCGAGAGGAGCACGGGCTGGTTCCTCGTAGAGTTGCGGAACTCGCTGGGAATGGTAGATCCGGCAAAGGATCGTCTTGGGGCCCCAAGGGGGGCGTACCCATGCCAGGGCCTTCCGGAGAGGAGGTGTCAGGGGAAAGCACCTTCGCACGTTCGGACAGGAACGGTCAGCATTTTTTGCTCCACGTGAAGTGAGGGGTGATGAAACCCCCCCCCAGGGGTCTCGGGTCTATCTATTGGAGGGGAGCAAGGCAAACTTTGGGCCCCTTGGGGGCCCCGGAAGTAGGGCGGAAAAAACCGTGGAGCTGGCGAAGGCTGGGCTGCTGCTGGCGGGGGACGGGGGTTTGCTGCAACTGGTGGAAAACTGGGTGATTTGCGCTGTTGACGAGTTGCAGACGGCTCAAACGTGCCAGGTGGATAACCGGCCCCTTGGGGGATCCATTGGGGGGGGGATCCTACTGTTTACGGCTGGAGGTGGATCCACTGGGCCACCGCAGGCGATGGCGAAAACCCACACCAGGGAGTGGAGTCTAAGTGGGGGCCCGGTAAATTACCAGAGCCCGCGCAAAGCGGGATGGTCTTGCTCGGCGGGGGGTCCCCCGGGCATACCATGGCGGGGCTTCCTGCGTGGGGGGGGCCGGGGTGCAAGGTACGGAACGGCAGGGGGGTCGTGGGCGTGGGCAGGCAGGAGGTCAGGACAGGCGGCTCTGGTTGTACGGTAGACAAGACGGAGGTCGGGGAGGCGGGCAAGGTTCGTAACGGAAAAGTAAGCAAAAGGGGGTCGGTCAGGGAAGGCAAGACAGGAAAAGTTTGGGAAAACTTTCAACCCTGGAATATACACCAAGGTTCCCGGAAGGGCCGGGAGGAAGAGGCCGGACTTAAATAGGGGGCGGCCGGCATAACCAATTACGTTTCACGCCCTTTAAAACTCAGAGAGCGGCCGGGGGACGCCCCAGGGCGGGGGCTAACGCCGGGGCTGAGAGCCACGGCGGGGGTGGGGGTAAAGGTTTGGCGCTGGCAGGGGTGCGACACGGGCGGACCCCCAACCCGACATGCGGGCGGGGCTTGTGGGGGCGGGGCCGGACGGCCGCAGCCCGGGAAGTGGTTGCAGGGGGGGTCGTTACACAAAAAATGCAAAAAGATTACAAAAAATAAACAGTGAAAACCCCAATAAATAAAAAAATGGTATGAAAAGAAAAGGGGGCCTTTGGGTTTCGAAGGCTTTATAGGTCCCCAAATTAAATTGGGAGGATTGACTCTGATTCAGCCCCCAAATTGGGGAAAACAAAAAAACAAAAGGAACATCATCACATGTCCAAAGAAAGGGGAAAAAGAAAGAAAAGAAAAAATCTTGAAGACACATCTGTTCAAACCTAGAAAAGGGGGTTACCCCAAAAAAGGTAAGAGGGAAATGCCGTAGTTGGGATAGGGAAACCGGATTTGTAAAGGTGGGGCCCCCGGGGGAAAACAGAGAATGGCACAGGCCTTCCACTCACAACCACCTGGCAGAGGCGCAAAGGGGCCAACTTAGAGCTTCCAGAGAACGGGCATAAGGGGGCCTAATCTATCGATCAAGCCATGGTATATTTTGTGTGAGTGGATTGAAACCAGGGTATGTCGGGTAGAGAAAGAAATGTAATATTTATTCACAAGAGAAGCATTCCAGACCCAGGGGAGCAAAGCAAGAGATCGTGAACAAACATCCCGTGCTATACGAGTCCAGATTTTCCTATCGCCCTGGCACACCAGGTCCAGGATCCGCGAATAGGCTGATGCCAAATAATACCTCTTACAATGCGGAAGTCCCAATCCACCCAGGGTCTTATGCCTAGTTAACGTGACATACGAAACTCTGGGACTAGCAGAGGACCATATAAATGTTGTAAAAAGCCTCTGCAGGCGTCTCCAGAATGAATTCGGGATATGAATGGGTATTGTTTGGGTCAAATAAAGAATATGCGGTAAGAATGTCATTTTGAGGATATTGACCCTCCCAAACCATGTGAAATCTTTTTTAGTCCAAGAGCCCAGATCCCGAGCAATTCGTCCATAAATAGACTCAAAGTTCAGGGAGAAAATTTTAGACAGATCCCATGGGATAACGATACCCAGATAGGACAGGCCCTGATGCGGCCACATGAAGGGGTATGACCGCTTAAGGTGACTCAAAATGGGAGGAGACAAACCAATACTCAAAGCGTCGGACTTGGAGATATTTATTTTAAAATTCGACCAGAGACCAAAATCATGCAGTAGAGACATGAGTGGGGGGAGGGAGGTAGTCGGGTTGGTAACATACAACAAAAGGTCATCAGCAAACGCTGAGCATTTATATTCCTTCCCAACTATTTGGATACCCTCTATCTCCGGGTTACTACGTAATGCAGAGAGTAAATTTTCCATAACTAAGACATACAGAAGGGGAGACAGTGGACACCCCTGCCTTGTTCCATTACGGATGGAAAATGACTCTGACAGAGTTCCATTAATTTTCAGTTTGGCAGTCGGATGCTTATAGAGAGCCAGGATCTTGGAAATAAACATAGGTCCCAACCCCGGACGTCGAAGAGTCGAGGACAAAGAAGTCCAGGAAATCCTATCAAAAGCCTTTTCGGCGTCCAGGGACAGGACCATTAAAGGGATCTTACGAGATTGAGCGTAATGTATGATATCCAGCGTTTTTAATGTGTTGTCCCGTGCCTCCCTACCCGGGACAAACCCCACCTGGTCAGGGTGTATAAGGTCCGGAAGGATTAGATTCAATCTATTTGCAAGGAGTTTAGCATAAATTTTTAAATCTACATTTAACAGAGAAATCGGGCAATAATTTCCACACGAGGAAGAGTCTTTGCCCGGTTATGGTATAAGGGCAATGTGAGCTAACGTAGAATGGGCAGAAAAAGGATTGTCGGAGGAGACGAAATTAAAGGCCTGTAACATTATTGAAGAGAGCTCTTCCTGAAAAGTTTTATAAAATTTCCCTGTGAAACCGTCGGGACCTGGCCTCTTTCCTCCCGGTAATCCCACAATAACTGAAGCAAGCTCCTGGGCCGAGAACGGGGACTCAAACTCAGAGAGTATGCTGTCGGGGGGGACCGAAGGAAGGTTAGGGAACTCTGACCTGTCGGGAAGTGCTGAGGGGGACTGAAGATTATATAATTTAGAGTAGAAATCTAGAAATGCCTCACTGATTTCCTTTGTGGTATGGACCAGGTTACCGTCAGGAGATCTGATATGGGGAATATGTGACTTAGCTATCTGGTGTCGCAGTGCTCTTGCCAACATCCTCCCACTCTTGTTGCCATATTCATAGAATCTACTGCGTCCTACCTGGAGGTATCGCCGCCAGGAGGATCCCTGTAGTTTTTTGACCCCCATCCTGGAATAAAGTAGTTCCCGCAATGTCTCTGTCTATAAAGCATGTTTTTGCTTAAGTTCTAAATAAGCGACTCTAGACAGAGCTGCATTCAATTTAGATACCCTTTCTCTCTTCAGCCGTGAGCCATGTCGGATCAGAACCCCTCGTATGACACATTTTGCTGCTTCCCATTTGACAGTAGGGGCAGATGTGTCTTTTGTATGGTCCTGCACAAAGTTTTTAATAGATTGAGTAACATCTGCCACACAGACAGAGTCCAATAGTAAAGACTCGTTTAAACGCCACGACCAGGCTGGACGCGAGAGAAGGGAGGGTTAGTGAGCAATAAACGGGAGCATGATCTGACAGAAGAATATTGCCCACTGAGGTCGAGGATACCCATGGGAGAGCATTGTGAGATACCAGGATATAATCTAAACGACTATATACGTTATGGGGGGCTGAGTAGAAGCTTAAATCTTTAGTGTCTGGATGTTGCAGTCTCCAGACATCACAAAGCTGTAGAAGGGTGTACGCTCTTTTGATCGATTTAATAGCTTAATAAGATAAGGAGGATCTGCCAGAAGAATTGTCCAAGGCAGGATCCAAGGTGACGTTCAAGTCTCCACATAGGATCACTGTGCCTTTAATCAGTGGGATCATTTTCTGTATTAAGTGGTTAAAGAAACCGGCCTGTCCCTGGTTTGGGGCGTATGCGTTCACAATACTGATGACTTGTCCGCCTAGGTTAAGAATAAGAAATATATATCGCGCGTTAGGATCCATCCAGCATGCCTGAACCTGGTGCACCAGGGACCTATGGATTGCTATCGCTACTCCGCTGGATCTGGACTCACGGTTATTAGCCAAAAACCCGGTAGTATAGTACTTACTGCGGAGGCTGGGAGCGTGTCCTTCTTTAAAGTGCGTTTCCTGGAAACAGACAATTTGACTCTTTTGTTTATGAAAATGGTAGAGTATATGTGACCTCTTACTCGGGATATTGAGACCCTTTGCATTAAATGAAGCTACCATTTATAAGTCAATAAAAAAAAAAATTCAAGGGGGGAGGGAGGGGGAAGAGTGAGGAAGGACCTGAGAGAGGGGAGGAAAGAAAGATCAACACAAACACACACACACAACAAGCAAAAACAACAAACCAGAAAGCAGGCAAAAGTTAACCTGCAGCTGGAACTAACTCAGCGACTTATTAAAGTCGGTTGTCCCCAGGGCCTGGTACAGGGCCTGAATCGGGACCAAACCCTATTGGCGGGGGGGAGGAGAAGAAACTTAAATAAGGACGCGAGGAGTCCTGGCTCCCCACCAGGTAACATATAAGTGATAAGGATTGCTGGCTAGCACGAATATAGACTTTCAGTGCCATGGGGAGAAGGAAAAGGCCGGGAAGAAGAGAGAGGAGAAAATAAAAAAAAAATAAAAAAAAAGGGAAGGGAAAGGAACCCAACCCCGACACTTATCCATGTAATCTTAGCAAATAAAGCGACAGTAATGCACTCTGACAGCAGGATGGGGTTAGGCACTACAACATTCTGCAGCATCACAGATCCCTACATCCAAAAAAGAGTCAGTGATTTAAGAGGATACTCATAGTCCTAAGAAAACCATCCAGGTCCTCAAGATGGGATAGAATTCGTGGAGGAATCCGTACTGTGACGTCGCCGTCGGTTTCTCCGGTGCAGAATTTTTGATAATGATGAATGGTGAAAATGTTTATTATGTCATTTGCAAACTTTCCACATCAATTTTACTCGTGGCAAAACCCCTTTAAGAGATGGTTTCATTTAGTGCAATTAGTGCAACACTTACATGGTGTGTTCCTTTTTTTATATTTTTCACAGAGCATACAGAAGTCTGATTGGGAGATAGTCAAATGGGACCCCAAATGGGTGTTATACTACATGTCCCCTGTAATAGAGCCTAGAAACTGGAAGGCTGTTCATGTTATGGCTGTTGATCTGTTTCATTCATTCAGTATTAATCTTTTGCTCACCATCATCCCCAGTAATTCCTAACTAAGCCTTATCTTAACGGGTTTGTCTCACCACGGTGTGTCACAGAGCCACAAGCAGTTTTAGATTATTTCTTCCTGTCTTTTCCTGGTCACACAGTGGGTGGTGGTCTAGAGCAGTGATCAGTATATTCTGAGCTCTTCTAATTGCACTTATCTATAGAGCAGAGAGCTTCAGAGCTTAAAGTAAACAAGTAATTACTCTCCTTTGTTTGTGAGAGATAACACACTGTTCTCAAGCTGCTGGCATACTGTGTGCCACCTGTGGGGATGTCAATCCTTGCTATAAAATAAGGCAAACAGAAGAAAGAGCAGGGGAGAGCAAGTTGGTAACCAGAGAAATCTGTGTGCAATCAGAGCAGATAATATCTCTTTTATCTCCTCAACAAAGCAAAATAAACAAAGCAATTTATTTGGAAAAAGTCTTCATTACCGTTCCCTACATGTTAAAAGCTAATCTTTATAGTGAGACAACCCATTTAAGGCTTGTTGCTCTGCTACCTCTGCCCATGACCAAACCTGTAACCAAAGATTGTTTTGGCTAGCGATTCAATCTACTATCTATCACCCAAGTCTACCTTATAAAAGTTACCCAAGTTCTGAGAAGAGGCTGTTGGGAAGTTCATGCAGATAAGTCAATACAGAATATATGGCCACGTCAATAGATGCAAGCAAACTCAAGAACAGCGTCCCATTAGTAATAGTAAGACAATGTAGGATATATAGGATGGCAAGCCAGTGTAGAATAAAAAATATATATATATCTTTTTTATTGTAGTCAACTTTAAAAACAGTAGAAAAACATGTTGCAGCAGTGCAAACCACTAACCGTACTCAACAGTGTGCAGCCGGATGCTCTCTCAGCAACGACCGACGCGTTTCGGTGACGTGCACCTTATTCCTGGAACGCATCGGTCATTGCTGAGACAGCATCCGGCTGCACACTGTTGAGTACGGTTAGTGGTTTGCACTGCTGCAACATGTTTTTCTACTGTTTTTAAAGTTGACTACAATAAAAAGATATATATATATTTTTTTATTCTACACTGGCTTGCCATCCTATATATCCTACATTGTCTTACTATTACTAATGGGACGCTGTTCTTGAGTTTGCTTGCATCTATTGACGTGGCCAAGAAAGCTCTCGGCGTATACGTGCCTCCCTCTAATTACCCGACCGGTGGATTGAGCTGGATTGTGCTATAGTATTCTTTAAATGTGCACAATGGGCGACATGTATGAATCTCGCCACGTTGGGGCGCACCTTTTTCCGCCGGTTTTCCGGCAAAATCTGCGCCTGATTTAGGGTCGGCACTGGCGCGGCTCATACATCCTATGTAAAGTCGCCCGCCTCGCCAGTGTTTGAGGCGTATTTAGTGCGGACTTAGGCGCAGTGCGGCGCTGCGCCTTTGTTTTCGCCCCCATTCCCGGGAAAAGGTGGTGTTTGGGCGCTCAAGTTCCCTGCGCCTCGTCAGTCCGGGTGTTTGGGGCACAGTGGGGGTTTCAATGGGCGCAGTGGGGGGACTTGGGCGCTGTGCGGGACTGCGCCTCACATGTATTCCGATGCGAGCCCAGGTGCTGGAGAACAGCAAGAAATCATTAAAGATGTCCTGCGGAGAAATGAATAAAAAATCGCCTTTATAAAGGCGGAAAAACATGCTCAGAAAAGAGGTCAAACCTCAAAAATAAAAATACATTAAAAAAAATCATTTTTCCAAAAAAATCTAAAAAGGCGCTACATCAAGAATTGGATATTGGAAATTGCGGGAAATTTACAGTAATTCAAATTCTGAAAGCTATTCTCATTGGTCGGCAGAAACCGGCCAATCAGAATAGGAGCGACAGTGAACCATTAAAACCTATGGAGAACTATTGACCAACAGAATCAAAGGCGGGACAGTTCAAAATACAGTAAAAATGCAGAAAAGAGCTGATTGGCTGAGCAAAGTGGGGCTTGGCTATTCGGCCAATCAGAATAGGAGGACAGGGACCCATTATAGCCTATGGAGAAGTTAGAACCAATAAAAATAAAAGGCGGGGACAGTTCAAAATACAGTAAAAAATGCTGAAAAGAGCTGATTGGTTGAGCTGGGTGGTTTGGGGCTATCGCAGCCAATCAGATTGCGAGCAAACTTCTCCCATTTGTATTATGGAGAGATGGCCCCAATTTGCAATCTCGGCTCTCAGGGGCGTGCGGCAATGAGTATGAATAAAAAAACATTTTTATTTAAATGTAAAATATTCTCTGAAAAAGAGCTGAATATTCTATAAACATAAATCAATTCAATCCCGAACAAGCGTTTGTCGCCGAGACCGGCGCTAACATCGGGAATTGCAATAGAGAGAATTGCCGGGAAATACAGTAAATTCAAATTTTTAAGCTCTTCTCATTGGTCGCCTAAAACCAGCCAATCAGAATAGGAGCGACAAAGACCCATTATAAGCTATGGGAGAATTTAGAAACAAAAAACCCCCAAAGGGGGGCCCAATTCAAACAAAGACAGTAAAAATACAGAAAAGAGCTGTTGGCTGAGCTAGCGATGGCTTGGCTATCTCGGCCAATCGAGCGCAAGCTACTTCTCCCATTGTAGTCTATGGAGAGATGGCGCAATGCAATTCGGCCTCAGGCCGTGCGGCATGGAGTATGAATAAAAAATCATTTTTATTAAGTGTAAATCATTATCAATAAAGCGCTGAAACCTTCTCTAAAAATAAATCAGTTAAATCCCAAAACAACGCGTTTGTCGCGGACCGGCGCTAAAATAGGGAATTGCAATAGAAGACTTGCCGGGAAATACAGTAATTCAAATTGTTTAAGCTCTTCTCATTGGTCGCCATAACCAGCCAAATCAGAATAGGAGGGGACAGTGGCCCATTCTAACCTATGGAGGAGAATTGACCAATCAAAATTTGTATCGACAGTGGCCCATTTAATATGGAGAAAATTTCCCAAATCATATTCAAAGGCGGGACAGTTTAAAAACTTTAAAAAAGGCAGAAAAGAGCTGATTGGTTGAAGCGGCGGGGGCTCGTCCAGCTTAGCCAATCAGAGCGCGAGCTACTTTCTCATAGAGTCTATGGGAAAAGAAATGAGAGCGAGCTCTGTGATTGGCTAAGTTAAAAGAGGCGCAGTTTTTGGACCAAATGGGGAGAGCGAGCGACGCTCCTAGGGGTTTTCTAATGCAATCTGAAATTGGGCCAAAAAATCAAATGATAAATACTGCGAATTGTCCCGATGTGTATATAAAATGAATAATAATATGGGGGTAAATATCAAAAAATATTAATTCAATAAAATCAGGTTTATTTCTTTATTTTCGTTAGCCAAGGATCAATAGTATGGGTGAACGGAAAATAAAGAAATAAAATGATTTTTTTGTTTTAAATTTTTTTTTTTTTTCGTTACCCCATATTATTATTCTTTTATATACACATCGGGACAAAATTCTGTAGTCTTATCATTTGATTCGGCCATGTACATTTTTAAATTTTAGATTGCATTAGAAAAACCCATAGGAGCGTCGCTCGCTCTCCCCATTGGTCCAAATAACCCCCCTCTTTTAACTTAGCCAATCACAACAGAGCTTGCTCTGCATTTCTTTCCCATAGAAACTTATGAGAAAGTAGCTGCGCTCTGATTGGCTAAGCTGGACGAGCCCCCGCCGCTTCAACCAATCAGCTCGTTTCTGCATTTTTTTCTGTATTTTGAACTGTCCGCCTTTGAATATGATTGGTCAATTTTTTCTCCCTAGGTTAGAATGGGCACTGTCGCTCCTATTCTGATTGGTCAATTCTCCCCCATAGGTTTAGAATGGGCCACTGTGCTCCTATTCTGATTGGCTGGTTTATGGCGACCAATGAGAAGGCTTAAACAATTTGAATTACTGTATTTCCCCGGGAAATCTCTCTATTGCAATTCATATGTAGCGCCGGTCTCGGCAAAAAAAGCGTTGTTAGGGATTTAACGATTTATTTTTAGAGAAGGTTTCAGCTCTTTATCTGATAATGATTTACACTTAATAAAAATGAATTTTTTTATTCAATACTCCATGCCACACGGGCCATAGGCCAAGATTTGCATTTGGGCCCATCTCTCCATAGACTACAATGGAGAAGTAGCTCGCGCTCTGATTGGCAAGCCACGCTAGCTCAGCCAATCGTCTTTTTTGTATTTTTACCGTATTTTGAATGTCCCGCCTTTGATTTTTTTATTGGTCTAAACTTCTACATAGGATATATGGGTCTTTGTCGCTCCCATTCTGATTGGTCAATTCTCCTCCCTAGCTTATATTGGGTCTTTGTCGCTCCTATTCTGATTGGTCAATTGTCCTCCATAGCTTTTTAATGGGTCTTTTCCTCCTATTCTATTGGCTGGTTTATGCCAAACCCAAAGAGAATAGCTTACAGAATTTGAATTACTGTATTTCCCGGCAATTCTCTCTATTGCAAAATTTCCTTTTGTAGCGGGCCGGTCTCGGCACAAACGCTTTGTTCGGGATGAATTATTTATTTTATAGAATGTTTGAGCTCATTTTTAGAGGATATTTTACAACTAATTAAAAATGTTTTTTTTATTCATACTCCATGCCGCACGGCCTGAGGCCGAGATTGCATTGCGCCCATCTCTCCTAGACTACAATGGGAGAAGTTTGCTCGCGCTCTGATTGGCTTGGATAGCCGAGCCCCAGCTGGGTCAGCCAATCAGCTCTTTTCTGCATTTTTACTGTATTTTGAACTGTCCCGCCTTTGATTTTGATTGGTTCAAACTTCTCCATAGATTATAATGGGTCCTGTCGCTCCTATTGATTGGCCCACAATGCCAAGCCCCCACTGCTCAGCCAATCAGCTCTTTTCTGCATTTTTTCTGTATTTTGAACTGTCCCGCCTTTGATTTGATTTGGTCAATTGTTCTCCAAAGGTTTTTATGGTTCACTGTCGCTCCTATTCTGATGGCCGGTTTTTTGCCGACCAATGAGAATAGCTTTCAGAATTTGAATTACTATATTCCGGCAATTTCCAATATCCTAATTCCTGATATTTCGCCCGTTCTCAATTTTTGGGAAAGTGATTTTTTTTAAAATAATTTTTTATTTTTGAGGTTGAGCTCTTTTCTGACAATGTTTTCCGCCTTTATAAAGGCGATTTTTTGGGAATCATACTCCATGCTGCACGGAGCGGAGCGCCGAGATTTCTCTTGCAATCTTCTATGTTTCCTCGCATGTTCCGTTCTTGCTTCACTTCGCCGTCACCGGAGCATTTAGACCAAAATAAACCAGGTCTGACTGTCGGAGCTGCCGAGCGCTGCATTGCGCCGCGCTTTGGCGAGCCGCCATCGTACATGCCTTGGGGTAGTGGCGAACGCTGAGCCTAACACTGCATCCCTGCGTCCGACAGGGGGATTCGGGCCGGGAGGCGCAGTTTATTCCTAAAAACAGGCGAAAAGCCCGTTCATACATGTCGCCCAATATGTTTTTTTTGGTATCCATATACTTCTTATAAAAGCTTCATGCTCCAAACATCCACCATGTCCTTTAAAAAGGTTTTACCACAAACGAATATTGACTGCACAGGTCCCTCACAACTAACAAATTTTTTGTGTGTGTTCAGCTACATTCAGGAGCTCCCATAGAAGTGAATGGGGAGAACGGACACAAGTCCATCCTCCTCATTCTCATCACAGCTAGTTGTGAGCGACCTGAGCAGTCAATATTTGTTAGTGGTAAAACCCCTTTAAGCTTAAAACGGTTGTCTAGTTCTTTTTTTTTTTTTTAAATGGCAAAATTGAGATAGATATGCTGAATTACTGTATTAAAATAAAAAAGTGCTAACTTCCTCACTGAGCACTGTTCCAGTGATGACACCACTGGCTAACAGTTCTTCTGTTAACTTCCAGTTTCCAGGTAGTAGGTTCGTGGATGATGCAACCGCTGATTGGTTTCCTAATGTCACCATTTAGAGCACTTACTTTCAAATGGTGATATCAGGAAATGGCACATGACTGCTGCAGTCAATCAGTGGTTGCAGCGCTTTCAAACCGACTGCATGGGACCGGAGATAAACAGAAGAAACGGGCAGGTGGTTGTTGGCATCATCGCTAGAATGGAGCTTATTAGGAAGGTATTTGTTTTTATTTTAATACCCTACCACCGGCTTGCCCTCTTCATATGTAGAGTATGCCAAGCTTCACATTGCCAGCATGATCAACTAAATTTAACAAACTGTCGACATCTAGAATGCTTACCTGACGCAGCCATGAACAAAATTAAAAAAAAATCCTATAGAAGTATGTGTTAAAGATGTTGTTAAAGGAGTCTTCCCATCTCATTGGATGGCGTTAAACATGTAGGCAAAGATAAATAAAGATTATTACCAAATAAATTGCTTTTCTGATTTTGCTTCATTTCAGCGATAGAGCAGTTCTTATCTCCTGCTTGTTTACAGAAGCTTCCCTAGTTACTGGCCACCTCTCTCTGCTGCATTCGCTACAGTGTGTTATCAGCAGGACTGAGCTTGCTTTTCAGGTTTCCATCTTATCTTTTCACTTAGGAAATCTTTAGCCTTTAGAGTTATTGAAGCCTTGTACCATCCTGTCATGTTTGCAAGCGCATTGCTGTGGATATTATATCAACGATAACAGTCACCCAGCAGGTAACAGTGTGTCTTGGCAGCATATACATTTTTCTTTTTCATTAGAGCTTTCTTCTCATGACAAATGTAGATCCACAAGATCTTCAGTTTCTTCTACAATCAATTGAAAGAACATCCTCCCTCCGATGCTACAAGCTTTATGTTCCCGGCGTCATCCCGAATTAAATTTCATCCTATTCTACACTGTACATCAAGGCCGTTCTTTGTTCAGCGGCAGCAGAGTTGGACATTTATGTCTCAATCATATGTTTATCAATACAAATAAATATTTTGGTTGTCATCAAAGGAATAATGGATTTCACAGAATACAAAAGTGATGACATTACTGAATGATGGAACAGAGATTCAGGGTCAGGAACATTTACGTCTCATTTATCTCAAAGAGACCAGGGACTATAGACCAGAAAGTTTGCCTTGGTGGCAGGAAATAAAAGAGAAAAGTTTACCTACTATGTAAAATAGAGGGCTTTTATTTTGAATAATTACTTTTAAACTTGCACCGGCCCTCTGTTTTTTACCCAAAAAGAAAAGCTCACTCCCCTTTGAGACTTTAAAAAAAAGTTATTGTCAACAGCATTGAACTCCCTCTATTGGTACTAACTAGAACTCATTAAAGGGGTTTTCTCATTTCAAAGATCATAGTTCAACAGGTGGGGACAAAAAATCTAAGCTTTATGTCCTTTTGGGTTTCCATAAGCAAAGTGCTATGGTTTAGAGAATGGGCAGTTGTTTAATTCTTTGGGGTGCAGAAGCTCCGGTTTTGGGTTAGCCCGGTCCCGCCCCCGGCGTATTCGGGACGCACGTCGAAGGGTGTGTGCTGGGGAGGTGCAGTCATGTGTGAGGGGGGGGGGAAAGAGAGAAAGAGAAGAATGAATATGCATTCTTGTGCGGTCGGGGGTTTGCTGTTTCACTTACACAATCGTCGACGTGTCGGGGCGGGGTTTTCTGTGTTCATGACAGCAATCAGGGCGTGTGGGTGCGGGTTTGCTGGTTTTCCTTACACAAACAGGGGTGTGCGGCGGGTTTGCTGCGTTTACGACGCAATCAGTCGACGTGTGGGTGCGGGGGTTTTCTGCTTCACGACGCAAAACAGTTGCGTGTGCGGGGGCGGGGGGTTTTTGGGTTCATGCGAATCAGTCGCGTTTGGGTGCGGGGTTTGCTGCGTTTACTACGCAACAGTCGCGGTGCGGTGCGGGGTTTGCTGCGTTCACGACGAATCGTCGACGTGTGCGGGCGGGGTTTGTGCGTTCACGAAGAATCAGTCGGTCGTGCGGGCGGGTTTGCTGCGTTATGCAGGATCAGTGGTCCTGCCAGAGAGAGAGTTTGTGCAGTTCCCAAATTTAAACACAAACGATAAAGCTATGTTTTGTTTTGAGTCTGAAAAGGTAGGGGTGAATGGGGGCCCGGGACAACTTTTGTAGGCGGAGGGGCGATCCCCTGGGGCTCCCTCCGCCTGTCCCGTGGGGGGCGCTGCCCGCATTTTCAGTCACAGTCAGGGTGTTTTTATTTCTCGGTCCTCCTCGCCGTGCGCCGCGGTTCGCCTGCAGCAGCCGTCGTGTCTTTTACCAGCTCTGTTGAGCGGCCCCCGCCCCCCCCCCTCCCTGTCCCCCTTTGCTGCCGGGCCGTCAGTCCTCAGTCTTTGATTGGAAGAGGGGGTGAGCCCTTGGGGGCCTTTCATGTTGTTTTAAAAATTTTTCCCTTTCGTCCGGGCCGGGGGCGGCGCTGTGGGGGTCCGGAGGGGTAGAGCCGGGAGAGAGTTGACTCCGACTCAGTTCCCCTGTCCCGCCCTGGAGGGTCTCCCCTTCGATGTGACCGCTGAACCTGTGACCGCTTCTATTAAAGTGACCTTCTCTGGGCTGGGTTGAAAGGGGTTTGGGTGTGAAGGGCTGTGAAGGGCTGGGATGGGGTGTGAAAAGGGTGGGTTGGGTGGGAAGGGTGGTGGGGGATGGGAAGGGTGGGGTGGGATGGGGTGAGTGTGAGTGGGGTGGGTGGATGTGAAGGGCTGGGTGGGATGGACGGGTGGGAAGGCTGGGATCTGTGGGTGGATGTGAAGGGCTGGGATGTGAAGGGATGGGCTGGGATGGACTGGGATGGGATGAGCTGGGATGATGGGCTGGGGGGGGGGGTGGTGGGTGTGAATGTGAAGGGTGGGATGGGATGGCTGGGATGTGAAGGGCTGGGATGTGAAGGGTGGGATGTGAAGGGGGGGATGTAAGGGTGGGATGGCTGGGATGGGGTGAGCTGGGGTTGAATGGGTGGGGAAAAGGTGGGGGGTGTGAAAAGGGTTGGATGGAGGGTGGGTGGATGTGAAGGGCGGGAGGAATGGGATGGGTGGCTGGATGTTAGGGGTGGGATGGATGTGAAGGGTGGGATGGATGGTGGGATGAGTTTGGGGTGTGAAGGGTGGGTTTTGAATGGGTGGGATGGGCTGGGATGGGTGGGGGGGTGGGGGTGAAAAGGGTGGGATGGGGGTGGGTTGGGGGTGAATGGTGGGGGGGAAGGGTTTGGATGGGATGTGAAGGGTGTGAAGGCTGGGAGTGAAAAGGGGTGTGAATGGGGGGGATGTGAAGGATGGGATGGGGGATGGGATGGGATGGCTGGTGTGAAGGGCTGGGATGGGTGGGGGTGTGAAAGGGTGGGGTGGGGGGGATGGGGGGGTTGAAATTTGGGATGTGATGGGTTTGGGCTGGGATGTGAAGGGTGGGATGAGGATGTGAAGGGCTGGGATGGGGGATGGAAGGGTGGGGGGTGAGTTTGGGGGGGTGTGAAGGGCTGTGAAGGGTTGGGATGTGAAGGGCTGGGATGGGATGTGAAGGGTGGGTGGGATGAGTGGGGGGGTTGGGGTGTGAAAGGGGTGGGATGGGTGTTTTAAGGGCTGGGGGTGGGATGGAGGGGTGGGATGAGCTGGATGGGAGGGGGTGAGCTGGGATGTGAAGGGGGGGGGATGTGAAGGGTGGGATGTGAAGGGGGTGTGAAGGGCTGGGATGTGAAGGGCTGGGATGTGGGAGGGTGGGGGGTGGGGGGATGGGGGATGGAAGGGTGGGAGGGATGTGAAGGGCTGGGTGGGATGTGAAGGGCTTTT